>JAODUH010000015.1:3460119-3474193 GCA_027564835.1 Typhlichthys subterraneus | reverse complement strand
GAGAGAGAGAGAGAGAGAGAGGGGGAGATAAAGAGAGAGAGAGAGAGAGAGAGAGAGAGAGAGAGAGAGAGAGAGGGGGAGATAAAGAGAGAGAGAGAGAGAGAGAGAGGTGGGTAAAGCTGGTGAAGGAAGACAGTAAGAGAAAAGAGGAAAGGGGTACCTGTTCAATTCCCCTTATCGTGCTGATGAGCACTGGAGGGAATAAAGTGCAGCAGGAGCCATTCATTAACAGATTGTGATCAGAACGTGACGGGGGCCTTCCTATTGGTTACAGAGGATCAATAATTGGTACAATAGAGGGCTCTGATCAAACACTGAAAAGGGCCGGGTGTCCACAAAGACCAAGGAACCTTCAGTCCAAAAGTGCAACCCCCACGTACCAAAAACAAAAGAAGAGCCAACTGCCAAAAGCACTCAACAGTCGACAATATTAATGGGGGGCACGCCATGTTTTATAACGGCTTGTACCATTACACACCGCCAAAATGCACCTTGTTGTGTAATTTCCCTGTCTGCATACGTGGCCATTAAATTGGACAGAATGTGGACTGGCCAGAGGGAAATTGTCATGCAAGCGTGGACGCAAAAAGGCGGCCTTGATTGCTGCATCAGGCTGGCATTGCAATCACAGGCAGAGTTCAGTGTAGCCTTTTAATGCCACGGAGGAGTGAAGCGGAACTAAAGCACGGCCCCGCGACGTGACAGCCCGTACAAGGGCCTTGTTCGCGGGCTTCCTGGAGAGGCTTTAGAGTCGCTCTCGTGCAGCAGACACCTCTCAGCCATATGCACGCGCAACGCCCGGCAGCCTGCAATTACCTTTGACGCTAAAAGTCCTTCAATTTAATCCGTAGTTGTGAGATGGAGAGGTGGTGTTTTTTCGCGCCGTTCCATCGCCTCTCTTCAGGGGCCTAAATTATCACTCCAAATGGGATCTCGTGTCGTTGCCTCGCCTTTTTCCACTCAATTTAATCGAGTAATGAAGTGACTTCCCGACTCCGCGGGTCACGGGGCTGCTCCGGCCGGCAACACTCTGTAGGCGGCTCCCTCGGTTAAGTGCCGTCAGAGTGGGTGATTTCCTCTAATGAAATATCAATATTTACATCTTTATTTCCAGCCCGGTGCCTTGGCGGGGTTTGACCAAACATGACACAATATTGACCAAATCAAAGAGGCGCTTGAAGGGCCTTTTCCACTCCACTGCCGACTGAGGGAGCTCTGGCGGAAAAGAGCATTCTCCTTTGTTCACTTTGAGCTAACCTACCTGCTCATGAAGGGAAGTCGCGCGACTCGAATAAACATGTTCAATTACAACATCGTCATTGTGTGTGTGTTCATGCAAAGAGTAGCGGCAGCCACCACAGCTCACAACATCATTCATGACACCGCTGCTGTTAACATCCAGCCGGAGTATAAGAAGAAATCACAGCAGGAGAGCCCCCAGAAAACCCCACATCCTCTTTATTTTGCCTTTTTTATCTCCCCAAAAGCCCTTGGCTGTGGGCAGGATGGGGCAGAGCGAAACCCCTACCGACGTCTGGCTCAACCCCCCCCCCCCCCTCGCAGAGATTAATCAGAGCAGCCGTTTCATCTGCCAGCGCGCGAGACGGCACCAAAAATGAAATGCTGGAGATTTCTGTTGAGCCGGAGTTCATATTATATTTATTTATTATTGTTTCACCTCTCCCTGAGGGCCATTAGCACGGGTAATAAAAAGAGATGTAATTACGAGGCACGGTGGCCCCCCTCTAGCAGCAGCCCCCTCGTAACTCAGCTTCAATCACACCACACACCAGACACAGAAGGGGGTGTGGGGAGGCGGGGGCGGTGGAATAAATGGCGAGAACGCCGGTGGAGGAAGAGAGGTGAAGATACAGGCCAGAGAGAGACGATGGCTATGATGAGGAGAGAGAGAAAGAGGACGAGGGGGTGCGGAGGAAAGGGGAGGAGGGGGGAGGGGGGTGTTGGAGAGGGGATGAGACAGGGGCTGATCTATCATGGCCAGCTATCAGAAGGACAAGCAGGCCCTGAAGACTGCTGCCCAGCGGCAATCTCACCTCGGCCAGGTCAAGTGCTCTCCAGGCTGTACTGTAGTTGGAGCAGAACGGCCCCTTAGAAGAGCCCCAGAAACTCCGGCGTCTCCTCAAAAAGGCCTGCGTGATCGTAGTGCCATAAACCTGTTCCATACCAAAGCTTCTATTTTCGACGATATGCGTAAAAAAAAAGAAAAAAAAAAAAGAACTAGCAGGAAAATAAGGTGTGTGATTTATACTGTATAAGATGTAGAGCCAATGTAGGAATCTACAGTAGATGAATCATGCTGTGTCTGTCTCTGCGTGGGTTTGTGTGTACTGTACTGTGTGTGTGTGCGTGTGTGCGTGTGTGTGTGCAGCAAGCGCGCGAGCATGCCCTCGTGCTTGTCCGAATGTGAGCGCACGTGGTCACGGGCGCGTGCGTGCGTGTGCGAGGTGTAAGCTGCAGCTGCTGCCCATGATTCTTGCTGAATTTGCATGACACCATCAGGCGGACCCAATCAATAGCAGCCGCGTAATAGATTGCCCTGCTCAACATAAATAATATGACCTGAACCTCGGCCACATGCGCCGCACGAGCGCTTCAGCTCGTCTCCCCTGGATACCGGCCTGGCGACGGGCAGCGTGTTTTATATAGAGCGGTATCTGGTCAATGCAAACTAAATTTAGCCGATGAAACGTCACGACTATTAATCTTGGTTTTCGGACGTTGGTGGCTATTTTCAAGTGAGCTACCCATCTGCCTGCCTTTCAAAGCGATAACCAGTCCGTGATCTCGACTGTATAAGTTAAGCAGGTGAAGTGAGCAGCATTATGAGGGTGAATACCGTTAAATACAGTAATCCCCTTGTCGTAATCTACACCCTCTGACCTGCTGACCCCTGCACAGGAGTCTAAAGCCCTCTCCAGGGTCCCACCACACTCCACTGACGTTACATATCTCTCTGTTTTAGCTCCAAAGACCAGAGCGAATCAGGCTTTAAACATTGCCATAATTACACATCATTTATCCCGGCTGCCACCCAGCAACAAGGCTTAATAAGGGCCACAGTTCTGCTACTGGCGTCTTAAAGGCACCTCAGCATACAACGTTCCCTACATAAGACTGTTAACAGACCATTCAACACAAACGCTTGTGCTTGTGTTGAGCATGTATAACGATCTAACAATAGCACCGGTGTGCTGGTGTACAGTGTACATCTGTGTAGGACTGTAACTAAACAAAGCCTTCCCTCGCCATGGCCTCGACAGATGTCCCTTTTCGCAGCCCTGCGCATCATCCAGAACGTCTGTAAACCCCCACCAAACACCCCCTCAACTCAATCTCCTGCAGCTTGGCCGCCTTCCCCCGACATCCCCCATCCAGGGAAGGGGGGGGGGGGGGGGGTTCAGGCCTCAGCATCCACCTGATTGCTCAATCTATCTTTATCTCCTGTGTTGAAGCCTACGTCAGAGGGTAAATTGAATATACTAAGAGCTGTCTGTTGGTGTCTATATTTAATAAAGTGCACTGATGAGGTGCTGATTTATTGCCCGGCAGTATTCACACTCTATTACAAGGAGATTACGCAGCTTGAGTGGGATCAGGGCTGCAACACAGTAAGTAGATTTCACAATTTAATGGCAAAGAGAAAACAGCTAGGAGCCCGGAGGGAGGCTGGGCACGGGCGTGGTGCTGTATGGGTGGGTGGATGTGGTGGTGGGCTGAGCTGACACAAACACGACAACATACAAGAGGCGTGAGCTCTCCGTAACATACCGCCGCCTCGCCCCGCTAACGGCTAACAAGACCGCCGCGCGGCGGCTGTCTGTCAAGCGCTGAGCTGATGAACTGAAATCCAATAACGGCGAGGTGATGAACATTCCCGAAAGACCCGTAATGAATAGAACAATCCAAACAACAATAGCTCATTAGATTCCTTGTGTCTAAATCTAACAGCGAAACAATGGAAAACGCAGAAACACGTGAGCAGGCAGCTGGATATTGAAACAACGCTGTCGCTTTGAATGTTCGTCCTTCCCAAAATGCATGCATATCCAGTCCACAACGACAGAAACCTGCACATTTACAGTACAGTAGCATGTATGTGTACAAGGTGCACATTTAGTCTTGCCAGGGTTCCCGGCCTTCCAGGAGACAGAGGCAACCATCAGCACCTCTCACATGTTGTACGCACAGGTGTATGCCATCGTCTGTGTGTCTGGGCAGTAGCATGGCAGCGCCCCCACCCCGAGCTGTGGCTATTCCTAAACTGCTTCAAGTATAGTGGATGTTGACAGTATAGACTACTTAGCACTACCACCAGCCTTTGGAAGGGGGAGGATGGGGGGGGGGGGGGTCTGGCGGGGGGGTCAGTGGATCGCTATGTCTGTCAAAGGTTGTTAGCGCCATAGGAACAACAAGCCATCTGTCAGTCTCCCCTAATGACCCCTCCCCCCTCACCCATGGGCAGTGACCATATTAGCCTCTACTGCGCAGGGCTTTTTGGAGCAGTGACACCGATGTCAAAGTGATCCACAGCAATTATCAATTAATCAAAGGCAGATTCACAGTGAGGACACAGCTGCACAGCATTTACAGGTCTTATAGTTATAGAGTATATCTACAGTATGTATAGTGTGAAATAGTATATTTCTTTTGTTCTTATGAATTTACCCACTTTTATTCAAATGACGCAGTTGTCATTTGACCTTATGGAGCAAAAAGCCATCCACAGACATTTTAAATGGACGCATTTGCAGTGCTTGAAATACACCTTGTCAAATGTTAGCTCAGACAATGGGCAATTAACAATCTATTGTATATAGGATAGTGCTACTTTTCTTAGCTAATGTGTTACATTTGGTCATTGGCCCATCTGTCGATGGCCTAATCAATGCTGGGCTACTTCATAATGAACTGTTCATCTTTTTAATTCCATTGCCAAGGGCTGCAAAAATCTATCAGAATACAATCAGCACTTCTCCGCACTTCCCTTCCTGTCCCAGAGAGGATGGGTAGGGTAGGGAAGGGAGGGAGAAATATGTCAGGAGAGAAGCGCGCTAGGCTGCCCCCGGGTACCAGTGGTGTTAGTGCATGGAGCCTCGCTCAGGCAGTGAACCGTCTCTGATCAGGTTCAGCCATGTACAACTCAATTATGCAGCCATTTCATGGCCAGAGGAAACCCACTGTCCTAATACAGCCACTGCCAAAAGGGAAGGAGGCACATTTACTTTTGTAAATGTCTGTATTCTAAGATCAATCTTTTTATGGAGTGTCATAATTTAAATGTACGATCATGAAAAGTATACTATGTAAGAGTATGTGGGTAATTGTGTCAGGGTGTATGCGTGTGCGAATTCGAACTGTATGTGTGTGTGTGTGTGATTGTGTGTATGTGATTGTGTACACTGCAAAGATGCAGATTAGTATAATCTACATATGGCCAATCATCTTCCGGGTAGCTTGTTTTACAGAACTGTCGATGCAAGGTATCCAATCGTAATAAGAACAGGCAAACACAAAGGCCTACTGCCGCAGTTTTTGGGTTAAACAATTATTATGGCCACATTCAGAACAACCCTGCAACGTTATGTGCGGAAAATCACATTAAGATTAGGAATGTATCCAGTGCATAATAGGTGTTAGGATAATCTGATTAACACTGCTGAAATGCTATCACTGAACAAAGCCTGGCTAGAATCCACCAACATTACGTTAGCTCATGGTTCACTTCAGGGATGCAAACCGTACACGAGAGAAAAACATCTCGCCACGCTTATATATACAGCATGCAACACAAACACAGCAGTGTCCTTTAATTATGAAGTAATGACGTGTGTGACCAAAATATCGTTTTTTTGGTTTTTGTATGTATTATGTAAGTCTGCATGTCCATTCATGCTGTACAGTTTGTCTTAGCACCAATTGCCGAGTCTTAAGCTCTTGTGTTGTGTTGCTTGTCCATCAGGTCAGTGTGTTTCGGGTCATGCAGATGAGACTGTGGTATTGGGTCAGTCGTGATCCAGCCCTGACTAAGCTTCTTGGTTAAACTCTCGACCTGCTGACCATGCAAGGCCTGTGGGGAGCAATCCAGGCGCTTTGGATGAGACGTAGATGTATCTGTCCCGGGTGGTCTATCCTTAATCTTCTTACGAACAGATTTGAACCTAATTAATACCCCCTCCCTCTGCGTAATACATTAATACCTATTCAGGTAGGGAGTGCACCTGCCTTAGGTCAGCAACTCCACTTCACTAAAGAAACAAGCACACTTGGTAAATAAGTCAGAATTGAATTGATCGGCTTAATAAAGAAATCAAATTAAATAAAAACAGCGTAGGCCAAATAATGCATATGGCATCTTAATACGTGTGCGTGCGTGTGCGTGCCTGTGCGTGCGTGTTATGCACCTGTGTTAAGCGCATGCACAGTACGTCTGTGTCGCAGAGGCCATGCACGCTGACATCTCTGCCCCTGTCCCAGGTTATGTTGATGAGGACACGGAGGCTATGAAGGCGACTCTTGGGGGACACATTCATTTAGTGTGCTATCTCTCCACGGCCGCAGCACTGTAACGTTATGAAGTTATGGAGGGTCAAGTGGGAGATCAGGCCCAATCTGCTTGGCTTGCAGGAACAGGGAGCGGCTAAACAACGTGTTCTCTGTCAAAATCACAGGGAAACTCTCGAAGGAAGCAAAATCTGTGCTGACGTGAGCCGATGTATCCTTAATTCAACAGCCTCTTATAACCCAACACCTCGTCTATCAGAATGTATATGGGGCAGGGAAGAAACATGATTATGCCCATCAATAATTCAATGGATGTGTGTGTGTGTGTATGTGTGTGTGTGTGTGTGTGTGTGTGGCGCTGAGATGTGATGTCTTGTTTGATTGGGCGGGTCCCCAGCTCTGCTCTAAATCTCCCCCGTGATACACAGTGGCACTGGGGTGCAGCTGGCTTCCCATTCAATGGAGGGATTTTAGTGGCACCCTATTGATTTGTTACTTGCACTGCTGCTGTGTCTATTGGCCCCCTCCCCACACACCTCCATCACTGCACCCTATTTCACACACACATGCACGTGTACGCACGCACACACACACGCACGCACACACACACGGGCAGCACTTTGCTGAGTGCGATTACAGAGCGTGCACGAGTGCACACCTTTTGGTGTGGGTGCTGAGAAACCCCCCATCCTCCCCCCAAGGAATTGTGGGTAGAATGTGTGATTATTTTAAGGTAAAACATTTCTTTAGTATCCATGTTTATATAAACAGTATGTTTTTAATATATGTTTATCATCGTAACAGAAATATGGTCTATTTAGTTTTACGTTATTTAAAAGCTATTAAAGGTATAGTAAGCGATTGTAAGCTAATCAAACTCACCAAAACTACTCCTTACCGTTCTCTGTGTGTGCTTAAAACTAATCCGGTACTTCTACGCAGGAACAAAGTGGTGCAGACCGCACACAACAACAATAGCCTAGCCTTCAAATTGCGTTTCTAATGTGTGGGGCAGAGCTTCTAAGAAACCCTATGGCATTGAGAGGTGTTTTTCTTATGATATGAGTTTGAATAAAGCAAGCATTCTCAAAAATCACTGACTATACCTTTACCTTCCTCCTCTTGAATGTGATAGAGTGGTGATATAGCTTCATATAGGAGTGATATAGCATGCTTCCATACCTGGGATATGCTTGGCCCAGCCGATGATGACCACCAGCTCGCGGTCCGCCAGGTCACACAGTGTGGTCAGGGCCTTGATGTCGCTCTCTGGCATGGTGGGATCTGGCATGGCGTAGATCTTCTCCGGCTCCGCCACCAGCAGGTGAGACACTATCTTGGTGACTGTGGAGAAGGCGAGGGAGGCAAGGGGACATGGTGCAGGTGGCACAGGTCAGGATAAAGGGTCAAGGGTGGCATCGCCAGGTAAGACACACTTCACAATGGCAATGTTCTCTCGTCCTCATTATGCAGGCAAATTGCAGGGAACGGATGTGAGCAAAAGCAAGAGCACTTACTGTATCTCTACAGAGAGTGGGGGTTGGGGGATGGAAGGGGAGGGGGGGGGGGGTTAGAAAAGGTAGGCCTATGTGAGAATGTGAGGCACTGGATGTCCTCCAGCACTCTCCCCTGTTGTTTAATATCGGTCACATGCTCAGAGACATAGCGCTATTCAGCCCTGACCGCAGAGCTAGCGCCTGGCCTACATCTCTGACCGGGGGACTCAGAGTGTGCCCAAGCATGGGCAAGGCATGAGAGAGTGGGAATGGCCTAGAACAGCCCGAGCTTTTACCTGCTGGCTGGCCAGGAACAGGGAAGGGGAGGGAGGGGGACAGTGCTACGCGGGCGGTACTCACGAGGCTTTTTGGTGGGCGGGGGGAGCGTCAGGCCCAGGTACGGTGTGTTCTCCGCGTCCAGCCTCCTCTTGTACTTCTGTCTGCCCCCTCGTACGCGGTCCAGACGTACGCCTGCAGCGCAGGACACATTGCTATATGCTGCTGTTCATATTGACACGGTGGCAGAAAGATTAAAGCCGCCTGCGCATTGTATTGAAAGATGTGTAAGGTATGTGAAAGTGTGTGTGTGCGAGTGTGCGTGTGTGTGTATCTGTGTTGCGTTTGTGTGCCTGCGTGTGTGTTATGTATCTGTGTTGCGTTTGTGTGCCTGCGTGTGTGCGTGCGTGTGTGTGTGCGCGTGTGTGTATCTATGTGCGTTTGTGTGTGTGCGTGCGTGCGTGCGTGTGTGCGTGCGTGTGTGTGTGTGTGCGTGTGTGTATCTATGTGCGTTTGTGTGTGTGCGTGTGTGTGCCTGCGTGTGTGCGTGCGTGTGTGTGTGTGCGAGTGTGTGTGTGTGCGTGTGTGCGAGTGTGCGAGTGTGTGTTTATGTAGATGTATCAGAGCCATATGTGGCCCATGCCTGGCTAGTCTACTGTGACACAGCTGAGCCCAGAGCAGGTCTAAACATATGAATATTTAACGCAGGGTCAGTGATCTCACAGACTGGCCCTCTAATTATTTAGCTTTTGGGGTGAGGCAGACTGCATGCTAATTACAGTTACTGCCAGATACCTGCCTTTGTCCATGTATATACGTGCTGTGTGTGTGTGTGTGTGTGTGTGTGTGTGTGTGTGTGTGTGTGTGTATGTGTGTGTGTGTTTGCTCCCATGTGTGAGATGTGAGTGACTCCCCAGCACACGGAGAGGAGACTGAACCCAGCCTACATTTCAAGACACTGTCTTATGACAGATAGATAGCTAGGTATAGGTTCCCTATAAAAGGGACCCTTATTTCACCCCTCTTTCACGAGAGCGGCATCGAGGCCTTATCACCCCTGGCCACACCTACGGGACCAGGTCTCCCGCTGATACTGTAAATGTCAAGCCGGCCTCATCATAACATAAGTTATTTATTATCTCATTATTTGATAAGAATGTTTCCATTTGGATGTCTTTTCTATTCTATTAAATTTCAACATAGTTAAAAAAATATTTCATCTGTGCTGTTCCCTATAGTTGATACCACTGGGCAGGTATTTGGTTATTTAATGTAATTGTATGCAAACACTTACACACACCCATATTGGGAGCGGCGTGTCAGTGCCGCCGTATAACTAAAATATACCCCGTATCTTAATCCCGTCGACAGGAGTAACGGTTCCTTCCATTCGCCTGCTATGCATAATGTAACCCCTAAACAAATTTATACTAAAGGGTAGCTGAGAAAAGGCTCAATGAGATTCCGCTGGTGGGGGAGGGGGGTTGATTTGTCAGGCGACCGTGTCCTCTGAGAGAGCTGCGGCCGCGGCCCACTTCCTTGATGATTTCATCACTTTATAACCGGGCGCACGGTGTCAACCCTGGGCATTGTGTGGGCCCTGCAAATGAGCCTAATACAATTCCCCCCCATCAGCCAGAGCTCTTGGAGGGGATGAGCTTGGATGTGTCCCATGCACGGCGATTAGAGGTGAAAGGAAACAGAGATGATGTAATAGAAAACCTGCGGTCTTCATTTCACAGAGAGGAATTCAACAGTGTTTTTATGCAAACTGTCCAGCGTCATTTGGTCCCCTTATCTTACAGTATTGTATTGTATTTGCACTGTTCCTCCCACCCCCCCGTCCCAGCTGAGCGCACGTGTGTGTGTGTGTGTGTGTGTGTGTGTGTGTGTGTGTGTGTGGCCCAGTAAACGGTTTCATCATGTCGCAGTACAATAAGGAGATTTCTACTTGTATGAATTATTTCATTCCCTGGAAACACAAATCTGATTAGGATTGTCTTTCAATTTCCTGACACTGACAACCCACTAACCTAATTACCCACAATTCCCAACAGAGGCTCATTCTTCCCAGCAAGCAACCGGGGAATCATTTGTTAGCAACTATTTTATTTAAAAAATAAAATGTCAAAATCATGTCATAGCCAGTATCAGAACATGTTTTTGGAATAACACATCTGAGAAGAGCCGTGAGAATACACTACAAACATCTTCCCTTCTAGTATGGGGTTAAGGGCTTAGACGCTTTCTGACGATACTGTTACTGTAGGAATGGAAAAATGTGATGTCACCACTTTCTACAGTTTCACACAGCTCCGACCACGTCGCCAGGTGGAAGGGCTGACCCTCCCTGCCTGTTGAGTCACCTGCCTGCTTCATCCGGCGCAAAGCCGGTGCGAGGATACCAAGGTATATGGTGCCTCTTTTAATTAGAACAGTCCCAGCCATAATTAACAGATGCTGACAGGAATTAAAGCTAGCCACTAACCTGTCTCACTTTACTGTGGTCTTATAGACCAGGCCACAGTGGCCCAGACAGGTGGAGAGCATAACGAATACTGTAGCAACTAGGCTAGTTTATTCATTCACATCATTAGTCTGGACTTTATAGGGTCTTTCTATGGACCTCAAAGCTTTAAATGGGGGTACTGGTCAGTGTATCTCCAGCGACAGTAAACAGTAGGCGTGTTAGCCTCATGCACAGGGGGTAGAATACGGCAGGCTGTTTTATGGCCCGGCACATTAGCCGGTGCGGCGAGGGCGCTAGTGGGTGAGCTCGGGTATCATCTCTTCAAAGCACGGTGCTGGGGGAGAAGGATTTTGGCCAAGGCGGCTGGCATTTGTGCACGGATTAGCACAGACCTCTGGGCGGGGGGCTTGGGCCAGCTGACCCAGGGCTCTTCTTTCTCTCCAAAAACAATAATAATCCCCCCAGCAAGCACACGCCTACAAAAGGGCCTGTCTTCACTCACTTTGTGTGGCCATCCAGGGCTGGGGCCCTTATTTTGAGCCACTCACCTGTTCTGGGTGTCTCTCCCTGGGGAAAGTGTCAGGATGTCTGGGATGGTTGGCAATGCCAAGGGGGGCTTAGGCGGACCCTATTTTAGCAGGGAAAATCAGAAGGCCACATGGCCGGTCGTAGTGAACCCTGCCTTTCAAGGCAGCCGAGCGGCTAAACTGCCGTCAGCAGTATTTCAAAGGGTCCCTGTTACCAGCTTTGCGTGCTTGTAAAGCGTGTCGCAGCATTTTTAATCACGAGTGGCGATGAGCGAGGGCAGCGGAAAAATGGTCACGCGTTGTTCCCTTCCCTTCCCCCCCCAGCCCATGTGCACGCCCCATCTCCTGATCCCAGGGGGCTGACACACTGACACCCGTCTCAAATACTGCATCTACAGGTTAGCTACAATAGCCCTGGTGACGTATAACAACACTAAGTGACACAGATTACACAGCACCTGTTACGAAGAACAAGCTATATTATAGCTTGTTCTTTGTATACAAGCTATGAGAATCAGAATCAGAATCATAAAATCGTATGAATAGGTGTGGTGCTAATTGTACACAGTAATGTCTTTACTGTAGCTATACATATATATATTATACTTGCCACAGTTAGTCCTATGTGTGCATACTACAGTATGAGATATAGACACGTGGGCCTACTAAAAGTATATCGCTGGAGTGTCCCAGCCTCCCAGCAGAACTACCTTTGTTCTGCAAGTGTTCATGTCTGTTGCAATGCTCTCAAACGGCACAACAAAACAGCCTATGCGTACACTGTACAGCACAGTCGCAAACATTACTGTTACAATGTTTCCTTGGTGTGTGTGATTGTGTGTGAGCATGCAGAGGAGCTCGGAGGCAGAGAGTAACTCTCACCGAATGATGTCAATGTAATCTCTCAGTAGTATCTGGTCTTCGCTCTCGCGCTCTAAGCTCTCAGCCATTTCCATTGATCAGAGGAAAAACCTGTTGCCCCTGACATTTGATTCTTCTATTGATCACTTCCTCCTTTATACAGTCAGGAGAAAGTACAGGGACTAAACTAGGGTCTCGGGCATTTCCTCTGTAAGCGGACTGCTGATCGTGCTTTGCAGGGCTGCCTCCCGCTTAACAAGCCCACAGCACCGCCCGTACAGTTTATAGCGTTTCTGTGTGTTTGAAAAGGAAAGAAACAATCTCTGCATTTAATGATGTCTACATTTACATTTACATTTAAAGCATCTTGCTTTCCACCGTGAAGGCACGGAGATGTATTGAACGCCTCATTCACCCAGAGATGGTACTGTAGTCGGGGCAGCAATGCACCTTGCCGGAGCTGTTAGGTTATAATTAGCCGATTTTTTCCACTGAGACTGAATGTGACCTTTCTGCCGTAATGAAAGTAAGTGGCAGCTTCGGTCACACGAGCGCTGGCCACATACGAGTGTGGCGTTGAGCCGACAGCTTCATGGAGCTTACGGCCGATGTGGACCGCAATGGCCTCTTTTACGTCTCCCTCACCTTATTAAAGGTGCACATGTCGATTTACGACCCGAAATGTCCCCTGTGGATCCAGCCATTGTTGTTTTGGTTTGAAGCAAGAGTGGCTTACACTCCTCTCTACTCCTCCCCACGTGAAGCTCCTAGACTCATGCCATTCTGTGCCCCACCCCCTACAGCCACCCACACTATTGTTTACAATACATAAACGGTGAGCTGGGGTAGAAACGTGGGGTTTGAGGAGTGCAACTGTAAAGATGGCAAGCCTGTATTTGGAGAGCGCACAGGCAACTCAAGTGGCGAGTTCTGTTAATCAAGAGACTTGTTCTGGTGATTTTGATTGAGGAGGGAAATCAGTGTTTTGTGAGCGAGGGCTGATGTAATCCGTGCTGCTTTCCAGTCAGTGAAAGTGATAATTGTAGCATAGTGATGACAATCACTATGCAAAAGAGGAGAGTCCTTGTCATTTGGGGGATGTGCTGAATATGCACAAGTGTGCAGTAGAAAGTCGTGCTAAGCCTTCGCACACTGGCCATTCATCTATGGCTAGGACTACATATTCTTGTAGTCTCTTATTCGCCAGAATGATATATTGGCATACATTTTTCATCAGATAGTAATGCGATTACTCTGTCTTTCTGGCACTGTGTCTCCATCTGGCTGCCTGCGCTTCAGAGGATTCTGTTACTGCGTGGAGATCCATATGCCCTGTCTGCGGGTTCAATTGGAGACAAGAAAAACATATATACAGATTCCACTCCCGAAATGCATGTAATAAAAGGAGAAACAAATAACTGCTTCAATTGAACTGAATTTTTAATTGTAATCTTTATTTATTTATTTATTATCTTTATATATTACCTGAAACGCAGGACCCTTCTAGGACCGACGTGTGGGACATTAAAAGGCTAGCTCCAGAGAGCATGCAGTGGTGAACATGATTGTGTAGGCTGTTTAACGGTGAGACATTATCGCACTTTGTAAAACAGAGGAGGCACTTGACCCGCACTTGCCAGTAGCCGAAGAAGGCGAGAAATAACAATAACACGTTCCCTGCTCTGCGAGCTGCTCCCAGGGGAGACTGGAATAAACATTACACCGTCTCCCCACCCGCCCGCCTCAAGCCACATATCTTTCATTATTCATTTGTCTGGCCATTTTGAGGCAACCCAACAAGTGAGACTGCCGACGTGTGTGTGTGTGTGTGTGTGTGAGAGAGAGAGAGAGAGAGAGAGAGAGAGAGAGAGAGAGAGCATATTTTATAAAGCAACAAGGTAACAAAGACAGAGTAGGGTCTC
>JAODUH010000015.1:3449262-3460019 GCA_027564835.1 Typhlichthys subterraneus | reverse complement strand
GCCATTTTGAGGCAACCCAACAAGTGAGAGTGCCGACATGTGTGTGTGTGTGTGTGTGTGTGTGAGAGAGAGAGAGAGAGAGAGAGAGAGAGAGAGAGAGAGCATATTTTCTAATGCAACAAGGTAACAAAGACAGAGTAGGGTCTCCCCTGGAGGAGGAGTGTCCCAGCTCAAGGGTCTCAGGGGAACAAGTGGGCCTGAAGGGGGGGCGGGGGAGGAGGAACAGTGCGGACCCCGAAACCCGCGCAGAGAAATCCATCGGAGGCGTGTTTAATTGTCACTGAATTCCCCGCTTGTGTTACGTTAAAAAAGCATCCACGGGCAGAGAGCCGAGATGTTCAGAAAATATTTAGTGGATCGATATGCCGGGGAGGCCTAAGACTGTGCCGGGGCGTGCGCTCTGGGACCCGGCCCGAGCCTCTCCAGTCGGAATACGGTTACATTTCTATTACTCAGATGGCGGGATCGACCTATTCAGCATATTTCTCCTCCCGGCTGGACTGCACATTATTTACTGCTGTATTTGGGGGGCTAGGACAGGGGGCTGAGACCTGCTGTCTGGGCCAGCCAGGTGCACACGCCACTCTCTCCGGGCCCATGTGTGCTACTAGTGCGCTACTGTTTACTAGGGGGTGGGGCTGGAGCCCCTCTGTGAGATGGCATTTCCAATGTCATTTGTATGTTTTTACATGGATGAATGAGAAAATGCAGACATGCAACATTTACTGTGCCGTGAATCAACTTACCTTCCTTGAGCATGCCCACTTTGAGACATTTCATGAAGCGGCAGGCTTGACAGGATTTGCGTCTCCGTTTTGTGATCTCACATTCATTTGTGGCTGGACAGCTGTATTCTATGTTGCCTGAAAAGAACAAGGACTAGTTAGCCGTGTATGTAATATACTGTATATCCTTTAAAAATCAACACAAACAGAAGCGTGTTTAAGCTAAAATGGCTGCTACAGAGCACAGAGATGTCCCAATCGTCAGCTGGCATTTGATGTAATAAACACCAGCGTGTTCTCAGTGTGCTGTATGAGTCGCTCTATAATAAATCATCTTTGGCCAAGCAGCCACTTGTTAATCATATCATGGAATCCATTTCAGCAGCGTGTAGCTATGAGAAGTCCTCCAGCGACAAGGTAACTTCCAACGCTCGGGGGATGAAGTAGAAGGAGAGGGGAATTAGAGGGGGGTTGCTGGAGGGGGAGGGCTACACTTAGGACCCCCCTGGTAGACGCCACCCTGGACCTTACACTAAATTGGCCTCATTAATTCTGTACATGTCCCCTCTAGGCCCCGGTAAACGGGCTGCACCACCCAACCCCCCTTCCCTCCGCTGAGAGGGGCCCCAATAGCGGGCTTCAATAGCGGGCCTGAGAGCCGGCCACACTGCCCACCACCCCCATTCCCCCATGAACCCAACCCCCGGCCACTTTACATAATACTCCAGCAAACCCAAACCTGTTGTTACCACTGTGGCCATTGTTGACTATTTACATAGTGTTCTGGCAAGAGGCCTTATGCATTATTCAACCACAGCGTCTGATTCCAGGCCAAAGAAATGAAAAAGAGTTGCACTGCTTCACAATAAAAGAGCCGGTGCTGCTCTAGCATTAGCAGCAGAAAGGGCAGGACGTGGCAGGCGATTCTTTCGCTCGCGGGTCCTCATCCCTACATTTTACTGTATTCAAGGGATTTCAATAAAGGGTTTCAATATAATGGTCGCTTCAACTCAGGAATTTGAATCATCTCCATTCTGAGCTTTTAAGCATTTGACTTTGGCTTTTTTCTAAACTTTGCTCTTAGGCTACATGATATTTCTTTATTAATACAAAGTGAGTCCATGAAAACAGAAAATTTGTATGCAGATGTAAGTACTAACTGACATCTGCACACACAAACATAAACGCACACATCTCTTCATTACTCCAGTTAGAGTGTGCTAGCAACACATTGGGATTGCATCTCTATACACAAGCTCCACAGAGCTGACCCTCCCTAAAAAATGTTTAAATCAAATTATAAATATATTAAAAACACAGAGCTGTCTAATATTCCAGTGGCGTTCCACAGGCAGCCCTACAACCCCATTTGACAACTTATGCAATTATGTTAACATTATTGGACAGATCAAGTCGAGGGTCCCAAGATGTTCTAAATAATTAGAAATTCCTCCTTATATCTGGCTTAGAAATCATTATGCTAATTCCCTCCATCTCCTCGGGACTGGGGGTAAATAAAGGTGTGAGAGAAGGGGGCTGATGAGCTCAGATAGTCTCTGCCCGTGCTGTGTTTTTTCTCTGTTGTAATAGCAGAGCCAGACCATAATAATCCCATCCATTTCCCTTCTGTAGGGAGCAGGCAATCAGCGACAGTCTGCTTTGAAATCAATTCATCTGGCTGTGTCTGGGTTTTTTGTGTTATGCCGATACCCCCCCACGTTTTTTTTTTTCTATTTCCTTTTATTGACACGTTTTATTTATTTATAACTTAATGTATTAACACTGTAAAAAGCAGGACACTGTATAGTAGCTTACTTTATATCAACAGTGTCTCCATACTATCAGTGCAAATAACCAATAGATTGCTGGCACATGCACATGCCCACCGCTAGTTTTCCTGCCAGACCAACACTGCAGAGCTGACCCTGGTCGTCCCTCAAGAGGCTCCTGTTCCTCTCTCTCTCTCCCTCTCTCTCTAACACACATACACACACACACACACACGCACACACACACACACACACACACACACACACTCCCTCTCTATTTATCTCCCTTCACTAGACTGGAATCTAACTAAGTGAGTTATTCCTCTGATAACACACACTCTACAAACAAAACAGATAGTTTTCCTGTCTGGCTTCTGACTGTCTTGACGCTTCCCGTAGCTACTGTATAGGAAAAAGCCTGAATGAACTGCGTTTGCCATCATTTCAGTAGAATTACTATAAAGGGAAGTATGTACAGTATGAGGGCGTCTCTGCACAAAATACTTTCAAATTTGATCTTTTTCGGTTAGGTTTGTAGGTTAACATGACATATCTATTAATGCACCTTCAGCGAAGCGTCTGAAGGGTAAACCCTTGACTTAGAGGGCTCAGTATATTTGGCATTGCAGACGTTATGACCGATCAGCTCACGAATAACATTACGGGTCGGAAAGGAGAAGAAAAAGATTTTCCTCTTTCTGCTTGATATGTATCTGTCTCAATTTATTTTATGGCTTTTCAGGACGAGTGCCAGGGCACAGAGGGGGGAAGTCAGGTCTTGTAAGTAAATTACAGTAAAATGGCAGGTATTTCTCATCAAAATCCAAACAGACTTTTACAGGCTTACTGTCAAGGTCTATTACATCATAAAATCCAGAGGGCCATTGAGTTCAGTTGGTTTTCAAGTAATTTTACACTTGGGTTAAAAAGTGGTGAAAAAATACAGTTCAATAAGAGATTCATACTTGTGATTGGTGGGGCACGTGCACTGCAGGCATGGGGGTTTGGTTAGGAAGCAATGAGCGCAGGGGTATTTCGGCGATGGATGGTGATCTAGGTTGACATTAACTTGGACCTGGCCTTGACTAATGTAACTATCTTCACGTAGGAGTTCAAGCGGGGGCTTTCCCCGGATGAATAGGTGACAGAAGATGGATAATCCGGAGCCTTTTTGTTGAAAAGGTATGTGCATCAGGTCCTTTTTCTCCATCCGCAGACCACAGGGAAGGGAGAGGTAAATAAAGATAGCAAGAGATGAGAGAGGAAAGGGTTGGAGTTCTGGGTCAAAGGTCAAAGGTAATGTGGTCATAATGGTCAGAGGGCAGTAGTCCAACCAATTACAGTACGCAATCAAAAACATACAGCATGAATATAGCCTAAGCAGGCAACATGTCCAGATACAAGAAAGTCTTTGGGGGTAAAAGAAAAGAAAATTCAATTCCATTGTGAGACGTAGTGGCATAAAATCAGTGTGTTGTTGCTGCTGTTAACCTCACATGGCGCTAAGAGTGCTATATGGTAGAACAAGGCGATAAAGGGCTGGAGAAGACAGCTCCTTTGTTTTCTTGTCATTAGAAGGGGCCGTCTCACACTCCACCCTTGACTGCCTCATTACTCCTTTAATTAATCAGTTCTCATCAGTGGGCACCCTCTCACTCCTTCAAGGGCTCTACATCCCTCTATTTAGTGTTCTTTTTATCAGTTCTTTGTATCATTTCAGAAGGCTTACACCCCTCTGCACCCCCCACCAGCCACCACCCAAAAAAAAAAAAAAAAAGGTCCCTGCGTCCTCCTGCCTTCGGTGCCTGGGACCCCTGTCTGATTATTATGCCATTAAGCCTCTCCTCCTCTCCTCTGAAAGAGCAGCCGGGTCCCTCTCCAATCTAAAGAAGTCCTGGGTTTTTTTCCCCGCCTTTCCCTGAAATTACCCGGCGACGCGTGCCTGAGTTTGTAATTGGCGTGCCCGTCCCCGGAGACGACCCCCCTCCCTTCCTACTAATGAAAAGCCTCGGCCTTAATTACACTTTCCAAACGCTGATTGTTATTGACAAAACTCCTGTGGCTCGGACAAACGACGGCAGATTAGCTCCATTACAGGCAGCCCTCCAAGACGAAAGAGAGGGATTTCAAATCGACAATGCAAAGTGAGGAGGCGGGAGGGAAGCAAGGCAGCAGGCGGCCATTTTTTCCCCCTTTCCTTTCATGTTCCTCCCTCTTAATTGTTTGGGCCTTTGCTTCACTTAAGACGTCTCTTTTTTCCACGATGCCTCTTCTTCTGTTCCTTTGTGTTGCCATCAGTGTGTTTTGGTGAGGGGGGACAATAGCTCGGTTATGTTACTTGATGTAATGAAACAAGAAAATGTTCATCTTTTGTAGATAGACAGGACCGCTGATGGCAGCCGGGGTAAACAGCAGGATTTGGCCTAATGCTTTTGTTTGCCTGTTAAAGGTACATAGACTGTCTAAAGCTGATAGGGCTGCAGCCAAAGTCAACACCTAGCGACAAGACAGAACAGCATTCCAGATAATTCCTGCAATCACAATTTCACAGTGATGTGTAAGCAGTTTTCACGGGGAAAATATGAAGGGGAATTAAAAGTGTTACAAGGCAGGGTTACTAGACACATGTATCCTAAATGTAATAAATATAGTTTATTCTTCTTCGCTGCCCGTGCTTCTCCTTAACTTTACGTCCTGTGTAGTTTTCTCGATTTGACCCAGACAGCTTTGCTGTTGCTACTGCACGGGTGTGCTGTGCTGTGCGGTCTGTGTTTGTGCATGGCTCAATCATATCTGTCTGATTAATCTGGGACACAGCACAGTTTCATAGTGGGGGTCCTTTTATTGTCTTTCTAATGGGGGGTGGGGTCATGATGCATCATGCCATGCAGATTGGCAATAGCATGTTGGTCCCTAGACTACATCTTCAACTCACGCATGCAGGCACACACTCACGACAGAGCAAGGATAATAAAGCACACTCCCTGAGCTGCTCTATAGGCATCTTGGCAAACAGCCCTCACACTACACACACACACACACACACACAAATGTGACCCTGAATGATGACATCATGGCCACAGTAGCTCCGCCCCTCCACCATCTACCTCTAACAGCTGGCCCTGAATGATGATGTCAAAATAAAGCTACTGATTAGAAAGCAGGCAATGAGATGCCAGTGAAATCCCCTTGCGCTGAAACCAAAGTTAAATTAGAGCATTGTTGGCTACTACAGTAGTTTGACTGACTAAAAAATATAGTATGTTATACAGTTGATGCAGTTATTATTATTATTATTATAGTATGCATTATTTTGAGCACAATCATTATGCACTCAATCACTACATGATTATGTATAATGTACTGTTGCATCCGACTGCAGTTACTGTGTAGTAGTAGAAGGAATGAAACCAAACATACTTCTAGTTGTATCTGCTCTAGTATTGTTGGTCTCTGGGGGGAAATACAGCATGCACTATAGATAGAGCATCTCTACATTGTGAATGTCTTGAGTGTGATCGAGTGGTGTTGGGGGCTGGGGATGGGGAAACACACCTTGTGTTTCTGTGTCTGAGGTTGAGGCACAACATAGTCGTGAATGTGCTCAAGTGTGTGTGTGTGTGCGTGCTGGGGGGGGGTGTTGGGGGACGTGAGAGGAAAAATACCTTGTATTGTCCTTTTAAAAAAGGCTTTGCAGGCCTCACAGGAGGCCACGCCATAGTGATACCCTGAGGCTATGTCCCCACAGACCAGGCACAGCCTCTTGGGTATGGAGTTCAACATGTATTCGCACTTAATGGGCGAGTCCTCCATGATGGCGCTGGAGCAATCGTCGTAGCGCTTGCGGCAGCTGCCGGCGCCCAGGCCGCCGGGCGTGAACATGGGCGGGGAGTCCAGGCCGTTGGAGTGGCTGTTCATGGCGCTCACATAGCCGCCGCTGGCGTCCGAGTTGCCACTGGGGCTGTGGTGGCTGACCGTGTCGATGACCGAGGAGGGGCTGGACGGCTCTGTCTTGATGTAGGACCCACAGCTGGAGGGCAAGTGACGGTCATCAGCGGCCATTCTATTCAACAGCCTGAGAGAGGGATGGGGGAGGGGGGGAGAGCATAATTAGTAGAGCTCTTCAGGTGATGAATTATGTCTGAGCTTGTAAAAGTGTGAGTTGAGCCCACCGGGAGTAGCCCCTCGGAAACAATGATTTTCAGGGGGGTCGGGGGATAGTTTATTAATTTTAACACATTGTGTGTAAGATACACCGTTTATATTTTATATTACATATATTAAATGAAAAACAAGAAGAGAAAGGATATCTTCTATACAAATGTGCATGTGGTTTTTGCTCTTACATCCTAACCCTGCGCTCAAACCAATGACAAAACAGGTTTGTTGTTATGGATGTTCCTGGCTGGTGGTCCCTTATTGGCTGGATCATTTGTTTCAGCCAGGCGGGTCACACTGCCTTCACTCATTGGTAGTCGCCGTGTCAAATCGCTCAGTATTTGCTTTTTGCCCCGCCTAGTTGCTTTGTAACTGTGATGGGATATTTTAGTTTAAATCATTGATTACATTCTTTATCGTCTGTAAGCACAGATGTGGAAATGTCCAAGAGCCACTTGTCTCTTGTCGCTGTTTCCAACTCTGTGAAAATGAATGGCAGCCAGTGGCTTTATCTCCAGTTTGTTGTCTGTGTGAATGCAGGGGTATGCTTTAGGTAAATATGGTCATATTTACATTTCAGGCTGCTTATACACTGCTCTTCCACATTCAACACAACATCATATTGTGAGCTGTGAGACAAAATCACCTAAATTTCTATATGTTTAGCATGGTTGCACATAGCCCAAGTGCATAGGAGCCAAGTTGCATGTTTGCCACCCTGTTCAGTTGGAGCCGCTACCCGTCTCTCACCATGGCCACATGTTCTAACCTTCCCTGTGAACCACTGAACCAGTGAAGCAGGTGGGAGGATCCTAAGCACCTCATTAGCCCTGCAACTCAGCAGCTGTATACGAGCTCCAGTGTTTACACGCACACGCACACACACACGCTCTCACACAAACAATATGACAACACACACACGCACACGCACAGCATACAGTACGATACAAAGGAAAAGAGTGGGCGAGACAGAGCCGGAACAACCGCACGTGCGCGCGCCTGCACACGTGCACGCGCAGAGCACATCCTCTGCAGAAGGGGACACCTTGGCTTGTCTTCTTCAGTCAGCAGCCAGGCAAAAAGAAACGCGATGGCTGGATATTGACTTTTCGCTGTCGGCCCTAATACCTGTATTTTGTAGTGCATCTAAAGTTGTTACCTTGGCCACAGTAAAGTGCATTCTTCTGCTTGTGGCCAGAAACTCACTGTAACACCGGGCACTGCACACCATGTTTGTTCTTATGAACGTGTTTGTCTTATTCAATCACAGTTATCTTAAAAATTCAGAGGGAGGAGGGATGGAAGGATTTTTTTTTGTCAGCATTTATAGTGGTGTGATAGATGAGATGGATAACTCAATGTATTAGGGACACTGTGTAGATATTGTGACCTGTCAGGGTCAAGGCGAGGTCACACACATAAATACACACACACTCACACACAAACACACACCCTTCTGCCTTAGGTACTGCTGTAGGGGTTAAAGGTCATCGACACCTGCCTGCATTAACAAAATTGAGGCTTGCATGGCTTATGCAAATTAGGGCAAAGGGGCTCTTGGTGAGTGGCAGCTAGACAGCCCAAGTTTTACCTTAGTGCAGCCTCATTAGCATATTGCCAACTAATGCTAATGTTTACATACTTGACATGTCAGTTTACCATCAGCACTGGGAGATTTGTCGGGGTTGTTCCCAACTAAGGTTCTGTATTCCTTGACCAATAGATTGTCTTCTGTCTCAGAGAGCATGATGGGAAAAAGGAGGGAAGATGCCTCAGTTCGTATCCCCCTATCGGCAGGCCAAGCCTGTACTGCCCCTCTCTGTGGCTGATTTAATTGTAAGGGTGGGGCTACCGAGTGGTTCAGGGCCCTGGGGTCACGGGGTCAACCTTATTTTCTCACCCTGACTCCCTGGGCCCGCCGAGACGGGGGTCAGCGTGTCAAATTAAATCTCATTCCCAGGTTTCTCTCCCCACCGTCATGTATATTCATCGGAGCGCCAGGTGCCCACCACCACTGGAAATTCACAAAAAAGGTTAACTGCTAAAATAAATAATAAAAAAATAACCCCTGTTAAAACCGTTGACCTTGTGGAATAAACCCTTTGGCTGAGCCCTTCTCGAATAATTGTTTCGATATAAAGTCTGTACTGTATAAAATCATATGCATAGTCACACTACAAAGGTAGACTATGTTAGGCTACTACCCGCTGCAGTACAACATAATATGTCGCCCTGGCCTTACAGTTTTAAAGAATTGCCCAATTGCATTACTCCTGAGTCTCGACTCCTTAGCTAAACGTCCATGCAGTGAGAAATTGAAATCCATTTCATGCCTTTTTAAAATAGAACTTGCCCCTCTCGATAATGAATGCAGATTGCATTCCCATAAATGAATGCTCCACTCTGTGTTCCTCTGCTTCATGCTCTCTGTTTCAGATGGATATGTGCACCTGTGCTCGGCGTGTTAAAGGCTATATATTTAAATGCAGGCGCACAGGATGGCTCCATTTAGCTTTTATTTCACAAATTCAGAGTAAGCTTAACCCTGGTTCAAAGGTCATTCTCAGGGTGACACTTAGCATAATTGCATAAGTGTCTTAACTGTATCGCCTCCAGCTCTATGTGGTCATTTATAATGAATGTGTGGGCTAGAATCCCCTTAACTCATTCTGCTATGACACGTTATACTACTGCTATGCTTATGTTTTTAACTGGCTTGCATATATTGATTAATGATACTGAAGGGATACTAACCATTTGAACCTGGCATATTAATCAAAATTGTCTGAAATATTTCTATAAATATTCGCATTCTCCCATGGGACAGGCTAAAATTACATCTATAAATACCATTGTATGGGAAAATGAATGATGAACATTAAATAGTTTGACAGCAGCAATAGTACCAATAAATAATTAAAATTAAATATGTGGGGCAGGTGCTACAGTGATAGAGAGAACAGGGCGAGGCAAAAGTCAGCTGAACTGACTGAGACGTGATGCTGTAAAATCTATAGTTCTGTCTTCTGTCCTTTCTCCAGGTAAGAGCTTTTCACATTCTGCTGCCTGGCCGCCCAGAGCAGTGTTCGTCACAGTATCTCTCTCCCTCCCTCACTCCCTCACTCTCTCTCTGTTCCTCCTCCTTTTGTTCCCTTTGTACCGATCAAAATTCATGCTGAGCGGTGGGTTACGGGCCCACAGAAGCTCACTGCGCAGTTTGGTTTTAATCTGATTCCACCTGGCCCTCCTAACAGCATTTCAGATGCCTAATATCATTCCGCGGAGCTGCCATGACCGGGAGCAACTGGCCTAATGGTCTGGGAGCTGCTCCTCCACAACAGAAAGCGAGGGAGCTTCTCGGCGGTTCGCACGTGCTCTAACGCGGTCGCGGGGACGCCGAACCAGGGCCATCTAATTGGGCCAATTTGTCGGAACTCCTGTAGAGAGAGATCTCTGCTCACGTCACTGGGATACTAATGTCCGTCACACTTCCGAATAGTGTCATTATTCCGAGTCAAAGGCCCCGTCTCAATGTACCACGTACTGTATATTAGAAAATGGGGGAAAAGTGAACACGTCTTTTTGCAACTCTACAGGCAGCCAAACGCCAGCAACATTGGTTTTTATAACATCTGCTAACCTCATCCTAGGGAGTGTCAACCCCCCTTACCTCAACATATTGGATTAGCGTGTATGTGTGTGTAGGTAGTGGTGGGGGGGGAGGACATCTGCAGGAAGGGTGACGGTGATATCAGATGCCCCAGTTGGGGCAGATCTGTCTGGGGGGCCCAGGGCGATGTGGCCTGATGAGCCGGCGGCCCCAGAGTCAGCGCGGGCAGGACGAACTCAATTAGCTCCTGACAGACCTCCTCTCGGCCCCGTCACAGCCAGAGCCCACTGGCAGCTGCCACGCTGACCCCTTCCCCTGGGGCCAGCGCCACCTCTTACCGCTCTGACACACCGCCAGACGCTCAGCTCAACAAAACCAACACGCCGCCGCAGCCATAGTAATGTATTGGTGCCACCAAATGTGTGTGTGTGTGTGTGTGTGTGTGCGTGTGCGTGTGACAGAGACGCATCAGTGTCTTACTATATTCTATCACGC
>JAODUH010000015.1:3426687-3449162 GCA_027564835.1 Typhlichthys subterraneus | reverse complement strand
AAAAGGGGGGTGTGGAAGGCGGGAGCTAAACGCAATAGGGAGAGGAACTATGGAGGACGCCTCACCGTGTAGCCAGCCTAAGGTTAATGACCATCAGGGGAATATGACCCCTGGGGCTATGTGTGTGTGTGTGTGTGTGTGTGTGTGCACGCGTGTGCGTGTGTGTGTGCGTGCGTGAGCTAGTGTCGATGCATGCACACTTATTGGCACCGTAGACAGTGTGAAAGTTTGTGCTACGGAGGGAAAGGAGTGGGGGAGGCGAGGGGGGGGTAGGCGGGAGGGGGAGTGTCTGTGGTGCCGTGTACGGGTCGGAGGAGACCCTCGGCTGCTCCACAGGGACCCCTTCTCATCTGTGTCTGGGAGAAGCCTCTCGTTTCGGACCCGCTCGTTCATTAGTCGCAGCGCCTCCGAGGGAGATGTGACGGTGGGCGACGCCTGAGGCCAGGGGCGGGGCTTCCTATATTAACGGACACGACACACACACACTGGGGGAGGCAGGTCCATGGGAGCCGACGAGAGAGGAGGTGAGAGAGAGGAAGAGAAGAGAGAGAGAGAGAGAGAGAGAGAGAGAGAGAGAGGGCTGTTTATCGTGCTTATGGGGAGTGAGGGCCCGGTCGATAGTCCGTAGCAAGGGCCCAGTGTTGGGTTACTACTGGAGGTGGAGGCACGCTGCTCCGCGGCCCAGGCAATTAAGCTTTTTTTCCCAGTCTCCAGCAGGGGATTATATTTAGCTGCTCCAGTCATGTCACCGTAGTCTTTATAAAGCCATGAGCTCACTCCACTACGACAACACGAGCCCCTGCATGCGCGAGATGGGCACCACAAGATAGCGCCGGGCCAAGACGCAGATCACATCTATTGATCCCTCCCCCACCCCCCTTCTTACTTCCTGTTCATCGAGATGCTGCCGGCAGGAGAGGGCCTCTTGTGATACAGGCGCTGCTGCTTGTCTGACGTAACCTGTCTGAGGCGCACTGGGCAGATCTGGTTCTACAGTAGCAAGGAGCTGCGTTCAGGATCCATCGAAATCCATGCTGAAACTGTCTGCTTTTATAGACAGACCGGAAATTACACGCTTTGTTGCCGATTTTCATTGAACTGGCATAATTTATCACAGGAACTGTGCGGGAAAATGCAGTTAAATGCTGTATAAGTACTGTACAGTAAATGTTGGTTTATATAAAAAATATAAACATTGTTCAATATGTAATTTTTTCTTTCTTTCATTTAAGAACCATTTATGGGGGGAGGGGTAAAATGCTCTGGGAAGCTGGCTTGTTTATGGTAAAATACTGTGTTATTTAGTATGGTAATTACCACCAACAGAATACGACGGGATCATCAATGGACAGGCAGAATGTTGGTACATAGTATGGTACAACATACGCACCTCTCTACACCTCAATAAAAGGATGTTAAAATAATTTGACCTACAGAATGCAGTTGTGTTTCATGGTCAGACAGGATCACCAATATGCCATGTCGCCTTCAAACTTTTTATTAACAGCGCTGGCCTGGGCATTTTTCATGTAGAAAAGAAAAACAGCTGAAACGCTTGTTACGTTTTTTATGGGAAACACCAGGTCTTACCATTGTATTTGGTCAACTATCAAAAAAGCTGATGACATTCAGCGTTTTTTTCTGAGAAGTTGAACTTGTCTCAACTGAAAAAGAAGCCAAGAGATGCTTAAAAGAGCGCCTGCGGCAGCGTTTAAATTCACTGCCCCATGACGCTTTTAAAAACACGGCCCGCTCCATAGGGTTATAATGTAAAAAAGAGGACGACAGCTTTCAAAAAGAAGTTACGCCTGAACGCGGCCTTAAGCTGCTTTAACGTTTTGTCAGCTGTGGGGAATCATTTTGCTTTGGGTAAAACACATCCTATCAACAGCTGTAGGCCTACTGTGCATGCTACACGCTGCTAACCCCAATGGCCTCATTCTTGATTGTCTTGTGTTGACTATGTTGAGCTTTAGCTGAGATTGTTAATATATTAATGTAATTCAAAATATTTACTGAACTCTCAACACCAAAGAATAACTTTGTGAAAATTCGATTTTATACGAATAACCAAGGCAGTCGAGCAAATAAAAGTCCACTAAAATGATATTATACACCATATATTTTCACTGTGTACAGTACAGTTTAGGAGTTATATTACCAAGGCTGTGAAACATATACTGTACTGTGCATATCCTTGAACTGTAGCACGCCACTATCTGTGGCTTACCACAAACTATACAGACCTGTATTTGCATATCAAAACTTCAGATGTAATTACTGGATGAATAAATACATTAAAAAAAATTACAATAAATAAATAAATAGTACAGCCAGGTCAGTTTAGCATCAATAACTAATCAACAAAACCCATTCTGCAGTCTGTGTGTGTGTGTGTGTGTGTGTGTGTGTGCGTGTGCGTGTGCGTGTGTGTGTGTGTGTGCTTGTGTGCAAGTGTATTACAAACAGAGAGACATATTATTGTCAAGGGTTAAGGCTATTTAACACAGTCAAATGTAAATCACAGGTTTAGACACAGTGGCTGTGCATACAGGGGGACAGCGCTAAGGACCCATGCATGAAATTACTTCATTAATCTTCCTCTGATAGGCTGTCCTTGTTTAGGAGGAACTATACCTGCTAAAAACAAAGAGCCCACCCTGCCTCTTCTGGAAATTACTCTCTTCATCAGAGAAAGACAATAAATACAAACACAAGTAAACACACACACACACACACAAGCAAGCAAGAACTTCAAAATGCAAAGGCGTACACACATTTGCATGGTCACCATGCTGTGTATACACTCGTGAAAGTACAGTACCCACACAACATTCAAAAGTATTGTGATAGAATATTTATTTTACACGGCATCATAACTGTGTGTGTTTTTAAAACAGACTACAGTATCTCCAGAAAGGCATCTGCCCTGGATAAACGAGGAGAGACGTATTCCCATAGTCTCTCTCTCTCTACAGGCTCATCTCCACCCCACCCCCCTCCCCCCTCCCCCCAACTCCATTTCCCATAAATATCACTGATAATAAAAAGCAGGGCGGGCCTCTAACTGATTTATACGCGAGCGTACAGCACCACGCTATTCAGGAATAATTAAAGTTAGGGGATATTTCTCGAATGAACGTGACTCTTTCAGGGGGCAATCTAAACATACATCTCTGCGCTGCCTTGCACTGGGTGTCGTGGAGGGACTCTCTGCAGGTTCAACAGCTAGCCAGTCAACTTAGCCATTCCATTTCACTTCACTGTCTGGTAACAGGGGCGTTTTGCGAGGCAGAAACACACAGGGCCATGTAATGTGGGAAGAAGAAGGCAAAACAAACAAGCAAGTAGACATTCACACGATTACCAAACTATTACCAAAAAAGTGAACACATTACTAGTAGCCTGGACAATTATGTTATGCTCCATGCCAAATGGAGAATAACTAAAGATTTAATGTGCTTTCTGCCTTCTTTGACACTCATGACAGATATATGGTCCAGATAATGGACCATATCATTTACTTTCATTACATCAGACATGGTAGGAAATTGGATCAAAACAAACCTTTCAATGCCTGAGCAACACTTTGAATATATAATATCATACCATACCATGCTAGGTATGTTCTTATATTGTTTTTACAGTATATGACAAAAATAAATTTAAGTCTAATTTACTACTTTAACAGACAGATATACAAACAATGATTATGTAGTATTTTAATTACATTTAATTTGTTTGCGTAATTGTGTATCTAATCAAAGTATTCATAGCAGATGGTTATTTTCCACGGGTCACATGTCCATCACAAGTCCATCAAAAGACATTCCCAGTCACCAGTGAGACTAGGTCTGCATGCAGAGAGGCCATGCAAATGGCTAGTTACTGGTAACAAAGTTCCCTAGGGAGAAATACTAACCACCAATCAGAGCACTCTCTTTGGAAGAGACATGGCAATACAAACAGTACATACTTGCATCTATACAAATTTAAATAGTGATGGCAACAGTATTCAAGGCCTTACTTAGAAGGTGTTTCTGTGCATATTAAATCTAAATGTCTTAAAATCCGAGAAGAACCGTTTTAAAGAGGGGTGAGGGAAACTGCTTTTAACTTACAGTAAGAGCTGTACTGTGTTGTGTACAATGCTTTCAGGCCATATCACGCATACTGAAGCTGTCACTGGGAATCAGAGCCGCTATTGTGATGGATGGTTTCGATATTGATTTCATAAATAAACAGAGCTAACCATCGATCCTAATGTTATTTTGCATTTCAATTACTGTTCTGAAACATAGCCTTCAAATGGCTGGTCGCTCAATACCAATAGCATTCACTGATAAACACCTGTGTACCAGCCCACCCAGTGGCATGCCTCTTACCAAGTGTGAATTATCAACTAGCATTTTGCCTACATTACATGTAGCACAGCAATTCAACAAGCAACACACCTGATATTCATAATGAAACTACACATATAGCGAAAGCTAAATGATACAGCATAAAACAAAACCCTACATACTGTAAGCACACACACAATTGTCATATATTTATTTGAGAAGATGCACGTGTGTGTGTGTGTGTGCGTGTGCGTGTGTGTGGGTGTGTGTGTGTGTGCGTGTGCGCATGTGTGTGAAGGGGCCCTTATAGTGTTGGAGCAACAGGAAGAAGTGCTGATGCACTGTGTCAGCGATAGCGCTCTGCTGCCACAAGGGCATGATAGCCCACATACAGGCTAGCATTATCCTTCTAGGCTAATGGACCTGGTTATTTTTAAACAGATTCTCACACTGCGGCGAAGGTGTCCAAGGTTACTGTGTGCGGTGACGGCCGGCGGTTTGGGTGAGGTGCTGCTGGATGTGGTCAAACGGCCAAGCGTGCCCACAAGCTAATCGCTGACACCGGGGAGCCGAGCACCATCACACGGGTCCTCACGACTCACCGCAACTAAAATAACAGCGAAATCCTCCCCACTGACCCACCATGATGCTAGTCACGCAATGCATTGTGCTCAGTGTACAGTATAGCTCCTACTTTCACACAGTAGCGGGTGATAATGCAACAATAGTGTAACTACAAATAACTGTCTGCCTTTCACAGTCAAAGTGTAGAGTACATTTTACAGTGGGCTAGATTAGTAAGCACGCACAATGAATCAATAGGAATGAAAATGCTAATCAGAACAGCTAAATCAAATAGAGCCATAATTATTGTATTATCAATCTGTATGTGTATAACTTACTACGCCATATCTGTGAAAATGGTCCATTACGAATAAATATATAGGGTACATTAAATTCTATATCAAAACACAAATAGGAATTTAAACAGTTCAAGTTGCATGCTGCAGAATACTGCACAGGAATCTAACTCTGAATCCCAACATTCTGTCCCAACCAATTACCTACGGCTGAGAGAGCCACCACGTGTGAGGCAGAGAATGAAGGGGCTTGAAGTGGCTGCTCCTAAAAAGCCAGACCATGCAGCTATAAAATCTACAAACAGACAGAGGGTTATTGAATAGGACACAGCCAGAGAGCGTCAACACACTCTACACGCACACACACACACACACAGGCCCCCTCCCCGAACCATTCAGCCATAGGGCTGAGTGACATATTTACAGTGAAAGAAATGATACACATATATGCAGGGCTTACCAGAAATGAGAGGGTTCCAATGTGGCCAGTGGACTGAGTAATCGCCCTAATGAATTGGACAACGAAGCCCTGTTGGTACAAGGAGATGCATTTAGAATTGGGTGACAAATTGAATTTAAAAACATCAGGTTTTCCAACAAAAAAAAAAAAAGGCACACATCCCGACACCTCCTAAATGCTGTGGGAGAGAAGGAGCAGGGAGCGGAGGAGGAGAGCGGGAGTGCGGTGGTGGAGCGTCCGGACAAGGGGGGCTGGTCAGAGTATGTCCGCTCCTCGCTTCGGAGGCCACTGGCTCCTGGCAAGACGGCCGCCCCCGGCCAGTAGCCTCTTCTGGTAATGTATTCCGAAACCAAATTACCGTAAGATGATCCCATCTGGATAGTGTGTGTCCCGGGCTGCTTTGGTTACCCACCACTGCCTCTAGCCTGCGATAGCATCTCCATGAAGACAGCAAAAATCTGATTAACCCAATAACACTGAAACACTTGGTCAAAGAGCAAAGAGCTTTTAACTTAAGATACACTAATGCAATTCCCTCGCCTTGTTTTCTGAAATCTAATAAGAACCAGGGGAAAAAGGACAGGACGTAATGCCGGAGATGGCCGTTTGCTGACTCTCACAGCAAGCTGGGAATAGAGTCAAATAAATTGAAATCTAATTCATCATTGTGTGCTAACTTCTGCCCCTCTAAAATACATTAAAAAGCTCTCATTTCATGAAGGGAAATTGGATATTTAGTGTATGGCCATCATCCTGGCCAGAGCTTGAGGAAAGTGGCGAGTGTTGATGGAACATTTAGAGTGAGAAAGAATTTTGTGTGTTTTCTAGTGAACAGAGATTAACTCAAACTGACAATCCACAGCAGAGGCTGAGTTCTGAGTGGCGCGCGCACGCAAACATCCGCTGCAATACAAGACGGACAATAAGACCAGACAGACTCAAATATGCTCTGCCTAACTGCCTGAGCCGGGACAGATTTAGACTGAAACGAGTCAACCATACGTGAATAACAAGTCAGCACTGTATAATAAAAAACTATTGAGCAACTACTATAATGCTTGATACGGCTCTTAATTTTCACACATTGCTAAAACATGGCCAAACTGCAAACACAACATAAGAGCACATCAATTAACTTTGACACCTGTCAGTGACCGTCCAAATCCCAGGTAACGGCGATGCCCTCAGGTCAACCGACACTACAGCGCTGTGCCAATTACAGGGAGCACATACGTCCCACTAACCCTCTCAACCAAGCATCACATATGCACCCTAGCCCACTGTGAGACGCTGCAAACACCACTATTTAGCAGAAAGCTCTTTTTGACTAAAACAAACTAAGAGTGCATTACGCTACTTATTTTACTAATGGGACATAGGCCTGCATTTACTGTAGAACATGTATGTACATTGTTGATGCTCAATTCCATTCAATGTATTTGTTAGCAGATATTTAATAAAAAAAAAATAAAGCAATATTATCTTACTGTGTACTGTACAATGAAAGCAATATAGTCATTCAAGATTATAACGCCAAACAACTTTTTTTTTTAAAGATGTATTACAATTTTTAGATCGATGATTGTTAATTGAATTATATATATATTTTGAGCATGACATTAATACTTAATTACCAGGGTTTTTGTTATTATACAATTCACAACAAATTTGTTGACATTTGTTACACTATTGAAACACTGTTTTTATTCAACCTTGTCTATCATAATATAATAGTACTGTATTGCCAAGCCTACTGTGTATGTAATACTTCCCATTTGAAAAACAATGTAATTACTGTAGTTTGCAACACTGTGTCTGTGCAGGTATAATTATATATGCTAAAGTTCCTCACATTTACAAAGAAAGTGAAAGACTTAATATGTATGTAAATAAAATAAAAAAGTATGTACAGTATAAATGGCCTACAGTAGCTGAAATAAATGGCATTATGAGCAAGTTAATGCATTAATATTAATTGAAATGGTAGATCATTTAAAGTTTGACATTTTAAAATTTAAAAATATACCATTAAATAAAACAATAAAGCAAACTACTATTACTAGTAGTAATATGTTTGAGGATGAAACTATTAAAAATAAATAGCAAATGAAATGTACATTCAGAGATATTTTAAAATAAATAGTATTTATACTAATCATCTTAAAAAATATATCAGTGCAATTGCCACATTATTGTAAATAAGTTATTGTTTCTTGTGTGATTTTCTGCTTTGCTAGTTCTGAGAGAGCACTTACATATTCCATTTTACTGTGAAAATAAAGGAGATTATGTCTTGAACACCCAAGGATTTACAGTAATAGATTCACTATAGGCTTTTTCACTGTGTATTCAATGGCTAAATCCCTAACCAAAGGCTACACCTGAAAAGGACCCAGCATAACACTGTACATGTGTTGCATTAACATTCATTTACACATCATCTCACACACTTCAGTAACCATAATACATATCATTTTGATAATTTTGATAATTTAGTGACACACTTTTTTTTAACATGTACTGTATGCAGTATTTACCTCAATATTGCATACATTTTACATAAGTGCTTAATTATCTGACAAAAACATCTAATTGTTGAAATGCAAAAATGTCAAATGGTCACAAATAAAAGGGTTTAAAATACACACCTACCTCTATTTAAATACTGATTGTAAACTCCTATTCTAAAATCTATAATAGATTTACAGAAAAAGCTATTCTCTCTTTGAAAATATCTCTTTTAGTATAGTGTATTTATATTTGTGTTTCACCCGTGACATTTTGAAATAAACAACCCTTATGTGACATGATAGATGTGATTGGCAAAAAACTATATTAACAATTAACCGCGATGTGCAAATTAATATAACAGGTTATGTTACGCACACCCAGACTGCTGAACACCCAGGGTCTACAACAGCCCACCCTGGTGTGCTGCTGGCTGGGACAGAGATGCCAGCTCTCCGGGTTACAACAGGGTCCCTTCATTTGTCTTTCTCTGAGTACAAATATTGCAGAGTGTAATTCATCCTCTCCAATTCCACGGATTCAGTTTAATCTCATCTCCTTAAAATAATATTCTCATTCTCCCAGGGTGGCCCGGTCCGGGAACAAAGCCATCACCAAACAACCTCCTAACCCGACAGGACAGGTCCCCGAAATTCTTTAGGAAAACACACACACACACACACACACACACACACAGTAATCGGGCAAGCTTAATCAATTGGCCATGCTCTGGATGAAATCTATGAAGACTGCCACACATAATCTTAGGGATGAATCTGTTCTGTCTAACGCTCGCTCGCACGCACACACACACACACACACACGCACACACATGCGTGCACGCACACACACACACTGCTGCACCTGCCCTGTTGCTTTACACTGGCAGGACACTGTCCTACAGCAGTTAAAATCCCTTAGTGCCTTGACGGGCAGCATCAGAATACACACTTGTGTGCCAGCGGATGTAAAGTATAATAGGTGATTCCGGCCAAAGCAGCGTGCGTTATTTCTGAAGTGATAAAAAGTTCAGTCCCTAGATGGGCACGTACAAGAATGAAGGCAAGAAAGTGCCGACAGGACGAAAAGCACAGAACTGGACAAAAACAATAATAAATACAGACAATAGAGCAGCTGTCAAGGGAAGAACAGAAAACACGCTCACAACAAAACAAAGTAGAAAACAGGAGAAAAGGAAGTAAGAAGTACACCTACTGGTTATGATAGCTGAGAGGGTCTGGTAGACAAAGTTCTGAAATGTCCATCAGTCCAGTTTTAGCATCCCAGGAATGAGAGGAATAGGAAAGACGAAACAACTGAGATGCCGCTTCTCGCCCCAAAATGACAGCGCAGCACCCTTCAGAGACGCCAGTGCCTTAACAGCCCCCTTGCCGGCACCGCTCCCCCCAGCCTGCACAGGTATGTTGTTGGACCGTGCTGGTGCGAGCGAGTGCATGGGCATGTGTGTGTGTTTGTGTGTCTGTGAAGAGAGAGAGAGAGCGAGAGAGAGAGAGGGGGAGAGAGGGAGAGTGAGAGAGAGAGAGAGAGAGGGAGAGAAATGAGAGACAGAACTGGTGTCTTGTGAGCCCATGTGAGTAGTGTGTTTGTAAGTGAATGCGTGCGTGTGTGTGTGTGAGAGAGAGAGAGAGAGAGAGAGAGAGAGTAAGGGGGGAGATGGAGGGAGGGACGAGAGACCTGGGGGGGAGGGGGGTAGAGAGAAGCGCAAGCAGCAGTGGATGGAGTGCTAAGATGGAGAGAGCACAAGCGCGCGAGCGGGAGGAATGACTCTTTCCATGGACAGGATAGGGCTCTTTAAGACTCAAGGGCTTGATGAATATGGAACAGCTGCTGTTGGCTGGCTCTGAGGGGCAGGACTTAAAGCGACAGGGGCCGACACAGCAATGGGGAAGGAGGGATTTGAACGCTCGCTCGCTCAATCGCACCCTACTCTACAGACAAACCCAGTACAAACACACACACACACACACACACACACACACAGAATATAAGGTTATTGCATGAACAATGATATTTACTACACATGTGCACAAACTTAAAGTAAGGATCGTTATTTTTTTTCTTTTATTGGAATGCCAAACTACATTTTCAAATGCAATACAATACTGTTGTAAATTAAGATACTGTTACAGTATGTATCTATTTGTGTGTTTTGCGCCTTTGTAAAATAATAAAAAAATATCTCAAATAATGTAGATATGTTTTGTCGAAAAGGAGAATTGAGCTAAAAAATAACATCTTCCTCCTTAAATTAATAGTTTTAAATTTACATGTAGAACATAGCCTACATACATTTATTGTTTTTTTTTTGGGGGTTATATGTTAAATTGTAATATTTCTGTAATTTGGCATACACAAGAAAAGCAAAAAAACTATTCTACACAGACCCAGCAGATACACACAGTAAGAAGATACAATTTCACAAAAAGTGCCACCATCGCAATATTACCGCGACAGATTATGATGACAATTATATAAAGTGATTGTACTTCACGTACACCCATCTGACACCATTGCAAGGTACACTACAGACACACGCACTTCAACAATCTGCAGCAATTCATTCTCAATACGGATCAGCTTCAAAACCACGGAGCGTAGTCTTTGTTTATACCCAACCGTGTCTCTACCTCCACTTGCAAGCATTACGTGTGAGACCGTTTGAACCTCTCACCACCTGTGAGAGAGGTTCTCAGGACATAACTTAAACCCTGGAAGCCCACCAGTTTGTAAAGCGGCAGAAAATCCAGCCCCTGTCTTCTCTAACCCCTGGCTTAAAAACAGTCTGTGCATCAATGTTGTTCAAGCTCAGGAAGAATGTCGAGAATGCAGATACCATTTCATGGTCGGCCGGGTCTCTGTGTTACTGTATCCGCATATTATAAGAACAGAGCTTACCATGGCATCCTATTGGAGCAAGAAGCCTTCCGACACCGGGTGAAACTTGGCTGAATAAAAGAGAGCAGCTCGCCGACCTCTCATAAAACTCTTCTTCAGAAAGACAAGGAGCTGTCAGAATGCTTCAGCTCAGTCTAAGTTACTACCATTCTGCCAGTGGCTTCTAGAAAGGTGTGGAGCAATGCTACGATGCTCTCCAGTATGCTCGGTTAAACAAAAGCTGTAAGTCTAGTTGCGACACAGGAATTTCCCCCATCACTGCATGTAATGGTCCTACCCCCTAGGGAGGAATCCAGTTCCATTCATAGGTTCCCGTTTCCATAATCAATGCAAAAGCATCACGCAGTCCCTATTGATCATCACAGGCCTATTGATGTTCAGGAATGGTCCCTTCGCATAAGCACAGATCATAAAGGCATCTGAATTCTTTCCGTGACAAAAACAAATACAAAATCAAACCCCTGACAGGCTGTTAGTAAATAAATCATCACAGATAAATAATAGCAACTGGATAAGAAGAAAGTGTTTCTTAAATCCATGTAAAATATTTTACTTGTATTTAACAAGCATACATTAGAAATACACTATCACAATACAGCCTTACTTATGTTTGCACAAAGAAATGAAAGCAGTGCAAATAAATTAATGTGTATATATCATGCAGTATAGATTATATTTAGTGTTGTTGAAGTTAAACCTATCGCATTAATTACAAGATTTACATTTTCTTTAATACGTCAGTAAAGTATACGAACAGCTACATTATAATTATACACTAACAAATTATTTGTATGTGCCTCACCCCACACATTAAGCCTACTATAATAAGCAAATTCATATTTGTAATTGTAAATCGACTAATCAGCATATCGTCCATGTCAGATTCCAAGGGGTCCGGGGGACAAGTTGATAAAGTACATTCCCATAGAAAAGGTATCATTACCCTACCATCTAACCTGATTGCTTGTTATTCACGTCCTTAACTAACTCCGTCGATGCCAATCACATGTTCCCCATTGTGCTCTGGTGCTTCAGAGTGCTACAGTACAGTTTTGTCATGTAGTCTGAGGTATGAAAGCGCTCTATCACCGCCTCTTATCAGCCCCGTTATGAAAAACTCACTGCTTGTGACAGCTGATTTGACAGGAAGAAATCTGGTTCAAAAAGAATAGACCTGCTCTAGGAAAACACTTGATCACTTGTGGCCAAGTGACATCATTACGTAAAGTACTATAATGCTCCTTGTGCACATACACAAATATTAACCTTATGTTATCAAAGGGTCAAACACATTTTAATTGAATGTATTGAGTCAAATGTATATTGATTATGTGTGTCAATAATGCATTTCTAATATATATATGTGTGTGTGTGTGTGTGTGTGTGCTCGTGTGTGTGTGCGTGTGTGTGTGTGTGTGTGTGTGTGTGTGTGTGCACTCGTGCGCGCGCGTGTGTGTGTGTGTGTGTATATGCATGGCCTGAATGATGTGAGGGAGCCCATGGGTCAGAACAACACCCAGAAATAAGTTGCATTAGTTGCAAAGTGTTCAACATTACTAACTGAAAGACCATCTTCCATCTCCGTCATTTAACTAAATGGCATTTCCCCACAATCTTTGCTTAATTCAGAATAGCACATTCACTGTACACCAAGCTAACTGTAGGCGCAGACAAGTTTTGATGGAGTGGTTGAAGACCTATTAATATTTAAAATGTAAGATGACATGCCTCACACAATATGTTGTATAGCCGACAACAAGTTGACATTGTCATCGTGCTACTTGCTTTTTTATTTTTTATTACTGAGGTCCTTGTGTAACTCTGTCAATTCCATTCATTAATTATAAGCTATTCATATGGCATCACATCAACCAATGCAGCCAGAACAAAACCATATTTCTAAATAACGTTAAATGTTTATTTTATACAAAGGTTCAGAGAGCATATAGCTAGATACCCAACTTGTGCACTTTTTATAGGCCTAATCTAAATTTTTACATGTCGATATCTTCAGACACCGCCAATCATCACATAGGCCTAAATGGATGACATGCACATATAATCTAAGTCGACATATTTTGGGACAGACTACTTGTAAGCTTAATATTGACAGTATGTGCTTCAAAACCAACGTTTGCCCAATAGCCTATTTTTAATTCATAAACGTTACAAAGAAAATGTATATATAACTAAAACAAACACTTATGTGTCAGTGGAAGAGAGCGAAGGTGGAGAGGAATAGTGTACCTTACACAGACAGGTCATATCAAGTCCCCCGGGTGCTACTGCGTAGAAGTGCAGTCCTCAAGTTGTAGCGGTAGCCACAGCAGCAGTATGATTCAGAACGTGCCGTTTGCTGACGAACGGCAGCGCCGCTGGCTATCAACTCCTCCTCCGACGCGTGCCCTCGCATCCCCTGCGGCTACACCAAATAGAGCCACCGTGGGGAACGACTACATGCCTATATGCAGCTGTTTGGAGGCATGCACTGACCTTTTCTGCAGTACTTGCTGGAAAAAAAAGGAAGAAAAAAAAAAAGTCGGGATTAATTATGCTTGCCAAACTACCAATAAATATTATCTCTCCCTCTCTTTTCTCTCTCTCTCTCTCTCTCTCTCTCTCTCTCTCTCTCTCTCTCTCTCTCTCTCTCCCCCTCTTCTCTCTCGCTGATCTTTAGTCTATCAGCTACGTGGCCAGGTTAGTGTAAATATTCACCCAACAAAACAGTAGTGACAGTTGACACGCGGTGCTCTGCAAATCTTGAATACCACGGCAGTGCTGGAAAAGGTCGGTTGGATTCCGCTGTTGAATAAATAACAAGACAATAGTAGCGTCGCGTCTGTAGACTATCAAATAGCCTGGCAGAGGTGAAATGTGACAGATCATTAGAAAACTCGTCAATGCGTAAATAATAACAAAGAATGTCTGACTGTCTAACTTGCAAATCAATAGTATAAACTGCACACCCTATAAAAGTGTTAAAGAAAGATTTGATTTCAACATTATGTAGCCTAATGACGGATATGCTACATTTAAACGCAGACGATTTTATTTTCAAATAAACGAGTAGCCAGATTAGTGTTTCTTCCCTCTGTTCAAAGAAATAAAACAAGCACACCAGAAGCCAACTCAGCCATCTCCACTAGAGGGAGGACTATCTCACAATAGGCCACTGAGGAAATGTTGTTTATTTATTTATTTATTTTCCGTTTGCATTAGTGTAGCCTAATTCATAAACTGAGTGAATGGCGATAGGACAGCGCCAACCGCCAGTCATATAAAGGAGAGTGTGGTTTACATTTGAGAGTGCAATATCCATTACAAATGTGTAACTATTGTTTAATAGATTAATTCATGCTGAAAGATAAAAATGGGTCTCAGGCTATTGATGTAATCATTTCACTGAGGAAATTAAGTGACATTAAAATACTGATACTGTCGCCATGAAAGTGTCATTGATTCTTCTTTAATGCAATTAACTGTATGTGAAAACGGGTTCTACACACTAAACTGCACAAGGATCACTTCATTTGTGAGAGATATAAAGACCAGATTATCCCATCAAAGAGAAAATCTATAAATGTAATGGCACAATGTGCTCCTGCATAGTGGAATGACCACTAGTACTGTGCTGCATACCCTCTGTTAAGAAGTATCATATGGAGTATACCCTCCATTAAGAGTATTAACTACTAGTCAGCACATACAAATAGTGGATTATCCTCAGGGTGAATTAAAGGAGAGTAATGCTGAATTTAAGAATGTACTTGTTTTATAGGGTAATAACTCCTTCCAGATTTAAATAGCATGTGATGTCACCAATAGGGCCTGTAGCCATTGTCAATAAATAATATAGACTCAAATTGACTTGTTTCCATTTTTCTTGAAATAAGATTTTAACATATCCATTAAATCTATTTGTATTCCTCAAATAAATTATGAATATACATGCAAATATTAAAATTGCGCTACATTTTGCTTTGTTATTGGTATCTTAACCTTAAAAGAAGAAACCCTTTTTATCCTGACTACAACATGCTCTCAGCATTAACCTGCGTATCTTGCCTTTCCATAGTATAGTGGGGGAACTGGACATAACAGGCACACAGTTGTTGTTCCACAGAGCTCCCTAACCCAGTTATGACGCAGGTAATCCAGTGAAAAATAATTCAGTAAATAGACAGCAGGATGGGAGAGAGAGAGAGAGAAGGGGGGGGAGGGGGGGGGGGGGTGAAAGGGAGATAGAGAGTGGTGGGGGGGGGAGAGGGAGAGAGAGAGAAGGAGAGTGATGGGATGTCTATAAGGACCACAGCACATAGGGATCAATCTGATCTCCTAGTCAAAAATGCTGCATAATTCAAACCCAAACATTTTTCTTTGCACGGTATAAACCGAATCAGGTCTGTTTCCTTTCTGTCCCCTACACCCACACCCCCCCAATTTCATTTAGTAGACATGGCTCTCTCCTCTCTCTCAACCAGTGTTTCTGTCTTGCCTCTCTCTGAATTCAACACACCGCCGGCAGCAGGTTCACTTGCTTAACAAATATGGACAGGAGACCTAAGTGGCTTTTGAAATCTTCGAATGGACTTTGGAGTGCCTGCACTGGGCTGTGCGTCTCTCTCTCTCTCTCTCTCTCTCTCTCTCTCTCTCTCTCTCTCTCTCTCTCTCTCTCTCTCGTATGTATGTGAATGTGTGTGTCTGAGCATATGTTTGTCAGTGTGTGTGCACGTGATTGTGTGTGTGTGTGTGTGTGTGTGTGAGAGAGAGAGAGAGAGAGAGAGAGAGAGAGAGCATATGTTTGTCAATGTCTGTGCACGTGTGTGTTTTTGTGTGAGAGAGAGAGAGAGAGAGAGAGAGCATGTTTGTCAATGTCTGTGCACGTGATAGTGTGTGTGTGTGTGTGTGTGTGTGTGTGTGCATGCGTGCATGTGTGTGTTGTGAGTGTGCCCGTGTCTTCCCAGACTCTCTGGCTGGGAGATGGCAGCGTTGGGGTGGAGAGGCAGTCTGGAAATGAGATAAGGATGTCTGATTCATAGGATCTGACAGGAAATCCATACTCTGAAATGTTTATAATCCAGCCATTACTACACAGCCAAATGAAAGAACAATAATCCAATCATTTACTCCATATTTACCTGAAGCGGATTCTCGGCTTTAAAGGCATAGTGTGTCGCACAGAGTCAGAGGCTGCCAAACAGCTGGTGGTGGCAAACAGGCTTCTGTATATAGATAGGAGGACATAGGACAGCCTAGTGTGTGTGTGTGTGTGTGTGTCCGGTGCAGGGTCAGAGGTTACTCATTAGTCATCATAACAAACCATATTGATTTACAAGTAGTTAATAAAACAAAGGAAGCTTAGGACGGAAGGGAAAAAAAACTCTTCCTGTCTGCAGTATTATGTACCATGGTATCAACACATAGCTATTAAGGCCGTTCAATTACTTGGACTAATGCAGACTAAAGTAATCTCTGCATGCAGAACAAATTAGCTCCCTGGCTGCACTGATCCTGTGTCGTGTATAATGGAGAATTCCATAGAGGGAACCTCTGGCCATATGTATAGGAGAATTCTCCAGTGGAGGGTTACTTATCATAGTCTTTCATGGACAGTATGAGCTTCTCCTCATTGTGTATGAGGGGCAGGTTTATCTTATTTGGGAAAGTGAAGGGGGCCTGCCCTTATCTGTCAATAAACAGTAATTAGATTTTGTGGCCGATAGCGTCGATTGGTTTCTAATCTAGCTGTCGCCCTAGACGTGTGTAATTAAAATCCTGATTGATAAAGGGTGGGAGTCTGCCCACGCCACCACTTACCAGACCCCCACCCTCCCACCCCTTCAAAAACAGGGCAGAGATATGGAAGAGGGCCCCGCGGAGAAAACTGCACTTCTTATTGATCAGCTCTATCTACCTTCCTATCAATGCCCTTTTCTCACAATGGAGGTGCTGGTCAAAGGTTCCCTACGTAGAACTTCATGCTTAATCTTCAACTAAGAGATTGTATCCTTCTTGGGGGCAGGACAAAATAAATAGAAGATAAACTATCATTACCTTGTGTTTTTATATTTGAATAAGTAAGACTGGAATGGGTGCCAAAATTGTATGTCTGTGTATGTTGTGTAAGTGTAAATATAGCAAGCATGTTTGCCACTAAAGAGGGCCTGCTTACCACCAATGTAACACAATAAAGGAATGGCACCCCTTGGGCGGGAAGGATGAAAATGGAATGATGCGTTTCATCTATTCATCCAGTGGGCGTGTGGACCCTCAAACCCACACACGCACGTAAACGCGCGCATGCACGCAAACCATAACAGACAGATGAATGTGTTCTCATGCAATGCGTTCAACTCACTAAAGCCCACAAGGGGAAGGCAGACATTCAAAAATAATACCTCCAGTCCTGTCTGAGTCTAGAGAGCGAGAGACAATGTGAAAGACATACAGCCAGGAGAGAGAGAGAGGGTCTGGATCTTTGGATATTTAAAGCTGCTTAGGCAATTTGGTGGCGCACAGTTGGTCAAGATATAACTGTGACATATTCTTTTGACATTTTACTTTACATGGTGTCCATTACCATAGTAACTCTACATACTGGAATGTGCAATGTCCTGTGTTTCAGTATATTTCCTGCTATGTACATAGCAAATGGGTATATGGTTATACTTTCATGCTGTTGGTTTCATTTGTTAGAATCAATAATAACAATTATAAATTAATTTGTAAAATTTGTTTATCCGATATAGGTGCATTGTGCATCAAACCACACAACTGGTTGATACTACAGTATGTGCAGGGGAGCTGAGTCTGTGTCTGCAGGGTTCTTTCCAACTCAGTAAACTGGGAGGTAGTCTGTGTGACGGCAGGCCTGTGACCTTTCCTGTCTGGCACCGGTCAGCTGGTGTCACGGGCCAGGGTTGACCCGCAGCAGTGAATGATGGCTGCTGCACACTCCGGTTCACCCGCTCTGTGGCACACAGGCACTGGTTGCATGTACACGCACACCACCACGCACACACACACATATTGCGCAGCGGATAAACCACTTATCACTCAACAGCACACCGATCCTGGCTACCTCAACGAGAACATAATAAATCACAAATTAAAAAAGAAAAAACATTATGTGTGTGTGTGTGTGTGTTTAAAGAATAAAACTTCTATAAAGCAGTGGTCCAGTTTGTAATTTGACTCTTAATGGAAGACAAAATGTCCAATGTAAAACTTCCATTGGGCACAAAATTACTTTACCCAGTATTTAATCTCCAGGACTGAGAGAGACTGAGATTGATAAATGCTGGCAGTGCTAGCCCATGCACAATGTAGCTCTTTAAGATGGTATTTGTAATTTCCTCACTAAATACAATTATTTATAAGGGGTCACCTAAACAAATGACAAAGACATAGAAACATTTTATCTTTAAATTGTCTGTAACCTTATAATATGAAACCACCTGTAGTGTGTTTTTTTTTAAATATTTCACACACAGGTGACCTAGACATCATAATTAACTGATATATGTTGCAGGGAAAGTCAAATGTAATATTTAGACAATTACCTTGATTGTGTGTCCTCTACAAACAAAATAAAACTATATTTTTCAGTACTTTGGTAGTGAGAAAGTGTAGTCCTGCCTGTATCATCTCATATTCTCATTACAGTTGCAGTTGAGGGACCCAGTGTCTTGCTACGTGGGCAATATGCTCGCAAGGACACATGTTCAGGTCCTGACCTTTGTCAGGTTCCATCAGCTCTCACTTCCATCTAACCCATCATTCCTCACAATCTATACATATATTACCTATCATTTCATACATATTTAAACAAGACAAAGAGACAAAGAATGAATTGCACGTATGTATATTGTAAAACCTTGCAAGTGAATGTATTAGTATGAACACGCTGCATGTAAGCATTCCATCCTTGGAATCTCATTACATGAATAAAATGTCTCAAATCTCCTCCCCTAAAGATTGTCTCTCTCTCAGGGTGCACTCGGTTTCGAGGGTAACCCGGTGACTGGGAGTGCCATGTGTTGGCCAGGTCGTCTTCCTGAGTGCCCTGGCACTCCCTCCACTGGGGGCAGAGGCAGGGAAAGGAGCCCCGGGCTCTGGAGAACATGACTCAAATTAAGCTACGGAGCCTGGTCCATGCTCGACTGCTTCAGCTCAGTAGGGCCAGAAGACACACACACACAGTCCATCCAGGGAGATGAACCATGTCCGCACAGTTAGTCAAGATACAGTCACAGAGCGAGAGCAAGATTACCGTGTATGCCTTAGAAGTCATTTCTATAAGATGATACCCAGAAGAATTGAACAGGGGATGGAACTGCCTTTGCAAGCGCAGCATCATGAACACGGCAAATATTACAGAACGACCACTTATGTATGTGCAAAAGTTGGATATTGAAGGCAGCAAATGACATTAGAGATGGTAATCTCCTGGTGCGTTTCCTCCTGTTTGGAGAGTCCCGGAGAACAATGCGCTGAGAGTTAAACACACAATAACACATGAGAGCGATTGAAAGGCATAGTTTTCCACATGTAATTAAGAATGTATGATGCCACACGCAGCCTTTGGTGTGGAACTCCCCTGGAAAAGGAGCTGGTTAATATTCAGGCCCATGTCTGGCTAATGTCTTAAAGTGATAAATAGGAGGGGGGAGCGGGGGTCTACAGTTTGATTGTTCTTCACAGGCAGTCTGGGAGCGTGAGCACAGGGGGATTTAAGGTGGAGGAATCCTCCTCAAAGCCCCTCGTTCATTCACTCTCAGACGCCCCATCATTAATTGGGCCTGTCAACACAACTCCTCTGTACCTAGGGCCACTGGCATGCAGCTATCGCAGTGGATGAGCTTTTTAAGACAGTTCAAAAGGGTCCTTGCCTCATGAAAGGCATTCAAATGACACGGATATTGCATTCATGTAAAACCTTGCAGTCATACGCATACACATACAGCAACATTATGTCTTGTTCGGTGCTCCGCATATTTCCATTTGTCTATATAATCTGCCTCTTGTGAGGATATCATTATAAAAACAAATATGTGCTCTGCTGCTAAAAGATCCTCCATTTTTCTTTTTTGCTATTGTCAACATACATAAATACAGCAAGGCAACTAGATGTCAAGAATATACAATTTAATTGTTGCACTGCAAAGACATCTAATCTATTGCGATACAATTCAGTGTTGTAACACGCCCAAGAGTAACTTTGACTATTATGGGAGATAATTAATATTTCCATTACAACCATATTCAGCAATAAAGCAGAGGATATAACACACATCGTCAAAATGAAGAAGGCAAATCCACAGGGAGTCGTAGCAGTGTTATTACTGTGAATAAAGAGTGAATCATTTTGGCCTATCTCTTCCTGCTGAGCAACGCATTAAATCTGGACCTAATGTAACCGTATTACAAACAGAGGCCTTGAGAACAGATATCCCCCAAATGTCTGAACTGCTGATGTACAGCACATGTACAGTTAGCCCATTTAGCTCAGTTTTCTCACTGAACGGCACAAGTACATTTATGCAGGACAAGGTGAGATCAGCCTTCAAAACTTTGTGATTTGTACTGATATGCAGTTGGAAGGTGATAGCAGAGGGTGGCCATATGTGGTTCATGGTGTCAACTGAGGGATACTTTAGTATTTATAACCATTATGGGCTGTGTATATATGTCATAAAGTACAGCGGGAGTCTTTTTCAGGGTGGCCGTTGGCCTACTTCACTTGCCACCCATCCTTGTCTGACTTTTCCGGTATGTCAGGACTGATAACCCCTTATTCTTCGGGAGCAATGGTTTAACCCCTGCAGTACAATTGAACCCAAGCCAAGTGATACATGTTACCTTTCACTCTGTTCTTCTAAAAAACATGTTTGGAGTTTATGGGCAGCTTTGTTGTGGTCCCAAATGTGCTTACTTCGTTATGTAATCAGTAGCATGTTTTGCATTACGCCAGTGCATTGCTAGCAGGCTATACACCACAGTATGTGTCACTTGGAGCCTTAATATATTGAGCCAATAAGCTTGTAAGCTTTCTTATCACAATAGCCCATGCATTCTGGGGAGACATCATTATTTAACTGGAAACAACCAGTTGTATCAACCTCCATTAGCTTCCATACTTTCCCCAACCACATGGAGAACATTAGTTAAGGGAGGCATTGAATCTCAGTCCACACAGGCAAACTGGACAACCCCTCCATCACACAAACACACACACACACACACACATACACACACAGAAATGTGGGCCAGAACAGGGATCAAAGCATGCAGTTTCCAATGGAGCTTCACACAGAGCTCACAATTAAGGTCACCAATGGTTCCTGTCATCAATGCTCTCTCTCTCTCTCTCTCTACATATATATGTGAGTGTGTGTATTGATGCACTCCATCAATCTGCCATTTGGTTGGTTGGTAATGGTTCTCCTGTATATACTGTAGCTTTCAGCCCTCTCAATATAGGCCGATACTCTGGCTTAGACGTTATCTGTTTCTGTCCGTTCCTCTGTCACATTAATTCAGGCTCTTTCCTTGGCTGCATGTTCTCCCTCCTCCTCTGTCTGGCTTGTGGAAGAGTCTGTTTTGTGGCTATGGGAAGGCTACCCGCAGCGGGAGAGATCCTAATTAACAGCCTATTCATTTGCGTGGAGCGGGGGGCTCCTGCTGTATGAGCACTTGTTTTATGGTGGAGCTAGGGAGCCCTGTCCAGGGATTTGGAGAGGGATAATTGCCTGCCGCAGGCTGCAGTAATCTGGTGGGCTAATTCATTATTTTAATAAGTTAGCTTCTCCTCGGGGGGTGCTAGCTGCGGCGCGGCTCTCAAACCTTGGTGGTGCACCTCGTTATTGTGGCGCTCCTTTACGCCGCCGCCCGCACGGGGTTAATAACAGCTATTAGCCTCTCGTCTCAGCCTGCAATTTCTCGTTTAACTGGGGCGATTCAAAGGAACCTTTGCGAGCGACTAATAATCAACCTCTCTGAAACCAGGGGTAATCCCTGTGAAGGGGTCCGCATGGTGGAGAGGGGTAATGAATGCAATCGTCGGAGTGCTCGTGCAAGCGCTCCTTTTCATTACGGACCCCGATGTTGTTTTTTGTTGTTGTTTTTGTTGTTGTTGTTGTTCAATGCAATCCAAATTCATTTGAGGGAAGAAGTGTCTGTCTGGAGCAAGGGAAATGGATCAGATTTATACATAAGATGATCATTAGGTTTGCATAACTAATGACTTAATTTGGACCATAATCTTCAATCTCTCTAATTGGCTATGCAGTTATGGTGTGTGTGTGTGGGTGGGTGGGTGGGTGGGGGGGGGGGCGGGGGGGGGGGCTATCTGTGTGCATGTGTACACTTATGAGGATTTGTGCAAAC
>JAODUH010000015.1:3398989-3412822 GCA_027564835.1 Typhlichthys subterraneus | reverse complement strand
AACATCTTCGATATGATATTGCGCAACGTGATATTGCGATAACGATACTGAATCGATATATTGTGCACCCCTAGTATTTATTCCAGCATACTAATAATAATGCTAACTAACTAACTAACTAACTAACTAACTAAAAATGATTAATCCAGACACTGTACAAGCTCTTATCTGATTGGCCCTCTGGCTGCACCCAGTCCTGTACACACCTGTACAAATTCGCTCCCAACGGATCATCATCCACTTCCTCTTTATCTGCACTTCAAAGCCTGCTGACTGAATTATCTTTGGATGGTAGGACAGAGAGGAAACAACTGTCCTCAGCTCTCATCTCTCCTAGAGGGAGACTCCCCTCCCACAGCCGCATGGTTAACCGGCCCTTACCGCCTAATCCTGAGGTGGAGGGAGCAGGGAGAGAGGGTGAGAGAGAGAGAGAGAGAGGGAGAGAGGGAGAAAGAGGTGCAGTGGGAGGACACATCAATACCTGTACACTGACAAATGTGCTCTCCATTTCCTCCCGGACAGAGCGGTGTCACTGGATAGTGGATGTTAGGGGCGGCGGCGGAAGCTGTGTTCTCCGGTTCTGAGTGGCCACAGAGCGCGCCTGGCTCAGGTGCTGACAGCGGAGGTGTGGTGGCCGAACCCACGGCGAGGGGGGGCCGCGTGGGTGTCGATGTAACTGCAGGGGGAACAGAGACGCATCACATGAGTGGGAGCCATTGAAGCAGCGCACCTGTGCCCACGGCTCAAAGGGAAAAAAACAGTTTATTTATACGCCTGGTCTCTACCATGCGTATTTCTTCCACAACCACTTCCCCTTTAAACGGAGAACAACACAGTGCTACTCTTCAATTCATGACGCCTCAATTTGCCTAATATAGGAAGCAGTATCCATCTATGTGTATTTTTAAACCAATGCAGACAGCATTGAATCCAGGTAAACCGCTAACCACCGTAAGCTTCAACTGCAGCACAGGCCGCTGCTATACAGTCGATTTAAAGTAGCCCAGGTCCTCCACTTCCACACGGAGCCCTGCCATTCCCCACCCCCAGGCCCCCTCGTTCGTCTTGGCTCTCCGGCGCACAAGGTCATCCCCCAGCCAGTCACGGCAGCCCAATTAAGACGACTGATGGAAGCAGCTAATTGCTGGGATTTATACCCGTCTTTTATTATGCGTTATGAGGAAGGAAAGTTGAGGCATTAGCGTTTATAGGCCTGGGGGCCTCGGTGCTGGATCACCATCACCCTCCGCTGTCCGGCCACATTACTGGCTGCCACAGCAGTATGGGAAGGTACTGATGGGATGTCTGTAAGGAAGGGGGTTGGTCAAAGTAGGGGGGTCGGGGGAAAGGTTTTTTTCGGAAGGTCCTGAGCTTTGGCAAGATTTTGGCCCAAAAATATATTTTTTATAGATTTTTCAAACTAAAAATATATTTTTTATTATAGTTTATACCTTCTCGATAGCATTATTTTGTACTGACAGAGTGTATGTACTATACTGTATACTAGAAGATCATAAGGTAGGATTAAGTAAGAATTCTGTATATAAAGACCTAACACAGGTAATACTGTAATGATAGAAAAGACACTGGCAAAGGCTGAAAAGGAAAGCTGGAGGTAAAGGTGATGCTGGAAGCCTCCACAGGCCGGGGCTTCTGTAATGCGTGTGTGCTTATTGATTGTATTGTCAGGGTGGCTGACCGGGGCCCTGCGCGCTACGGGCCCCAGTCCATCTGTGGACAATGCAGTCAGTTACAGCTCACTGCCCCGACTAATAAAGAGCAGGCAGATTGATGTCACTAGTATGGTTGATCTCTGCCTAACACTCACTCTGCACGCACACACACGCGCGCGCACACACGCCGAATATGGCAGTCATGGTGGGTGAAAGGGGTTGAATCATTTTATTTTCTATCTGATATTCCTTCTTGGGAATTATAGGAAGTCAGGCTCCAATGGAGAATATAACTATATGCCCATAAAGAGTTTTTATAGGACAACAAAATTAATTTCCTTTCTGTTAACTTTCTGATTCAGGAAAAAAATCTAAACAATTTAGTATAAAATCAATGCTGCTCTGTTCAAGCACCTCTCTCTAACAAAACCTAATACTGATGGAGTAATAACATGCTTTTTTAAGCGCACAAAAACAGAAGTAATGTGATCCATGTACACACACAAACAAATTATGTTCAACCTGTTTGGATCAAACAGAGCAGGAAAATGTAGTCTGTCTGCGATCTCCGTACGCAGCCCCTCGGGGGAGGGGGGAGGGGGGGTTCTAGTGCCCCACTGTCTGTCAGGCAGGCACACACAGAACAGGCAGCCTTTACCCACAACACAAACACACTCTCTGGCAGAAAACACTGTAGAACAAGAGTCAACGGTGTGCTACCTCATAGAGACGGTAGAAACACTGTGCGGTCATGACAACTGCCAGTTAAACCCATCTACTTCAGGTACAAGTTGGTCGAGAGGGGAATTGGGGGCATGGGGGTGTCCCACTTGAAGCCCGCACCGTTACCACGCCACAGAAGACCCCCTCTTTCCCCCGCAGCCGACGCGGCGCGGACGATTACTCTTGCGCAGCCAGCCAAAACACAAAAATCAATAAACAATCTCAACATTTCTGAGGGCCTTTGGTCTGACCTAATAAATGTCTCAATTCACTGTTATGACTTCATTTCACTTTAACGTCTTTTTCATGTGCATCTTTGGCCGATCAATTAGAGAATGGAGTGGCCCCCCATCCTGACATCTGCCCCCTTTTCTATAGCCACACACACACACACACTAACACTCACAAACCACATGCCCAATCACAAGGTGAATAGCTATTTTTAGCCCTGAAACAAGATACTACATAAAAGGACTTTCAGGAATGGCTGAAGAGAGGTTAGTGTATTTGATGTTCCAGCACCAGCGAGTTTATTCTCTATGCCTGCTTAAAGTTTTTCCATCGTCATCACATCGGCAGATACAAATGTCAGAAGCGAGGAGATGAGTAGCAAGGTGCCTGGCTTCAAGCAGGTAAGAAGATGTGTACATACTGTATGGTAGGTGTGAAAGAAAGGATGCATTTGCATGCCTGTCTGTAGCAATGACACCCCACAGCCTCTCTCTCTCTCTCTCTCTAGACAAACTAGCAATGTTCAAAGGGATGGTGAGGGTAAGATAAATACTTTTTATAACATTATGGGTCATGTAAGGGAGTTCCAGAATGTGTGGGATAATAAAGGAGCTTTGTTTAGCTTTACAGATTGTAGATTATTATCTGCATGTAAAATTTCTTTGAGTGAACATTAAAATGGAATATGGTGATGTCTAATTAAAGTGCTGTTAAAACGCCTCAAAACACACTCTCTCTCTATCTCTCTCTCCCACCCCCTCACTCTCTATCTCCCTTTCACCCCCCCCCCCCCTCTCTATCTCTCTATCTCTCTCTCTCCCCCCCCCTCCTTTCCCCCGTCACAGGTTCTAATCCCGCTGCTGTGGGGATGACAGGTGAGTGCTGCCAGAGTCTCTGGTCTGTGACTGGAAACTGCGGGGGGATTCTCACACGCACGCCTGCGCCCCCTCCCCTCTTGTCTTCCATCGATTCTGCCAGTTCCCATTATTGTCAATCAGGGCGGAAAAGTCTCCCCGGGAGAGGAGCTGCAACCGCCGGGGCAGCTGGGGGAGAGGGGGGGGGGTTTAGCGTCAGCTACAGCCCACCCCACACGCACGCACGCACGCACTGGTACGAGTGGGATGCCACAGGACCTTGTGCTTTACAGCGCATGGCTGAGGAGCGTGGGTGGACTGGGGGTGAGAGTATGTGTGTGTGTGTGGGGGGGGGCGTTGCCTACACAGGCACCTGAGACCCTTGGCGCAAACACACTTCCATGGGAAAGACATTACTGCTCCCTCAGACGCGACCGCCTTGTTAGAAAAATGACACAATAACAACGACAGGAGTAATGGGACAGAAGGGAAGATGAGGTGGGGGGTGGCGGGCTGAGCTCTGAGATCTGAGGTCCTTCACAGAGCCCAGATGGGTCCCCCAACCCCACATGGGCCACACGCAGGCCCCCCTGGTGCCTCCGTGACCCCTCCCATCCACCCAACCCCCCTCCCTTCAGCTGAGCTGGGCCGTGGCGTGGCGTGGTTGTTCTGTCCGGGGTAATGCAAGCATGCGGCACCTATAAGCCTGGGAGATTGATGGGAGCGCTGGCCTCCCTTCCATGCACTGGAAAAGATTATCCGCTCGCCCGCTGGAAACAAAGCTGTGATGGAAATTCGTCTCGCATCATCAGCAACAAAATATCTACACAGCAGAGCGGGAGTCTCTCATTTCTCATAGGCTATATATTAAATAAAAAGAAGGGCATTAAAGTTAGAATGGAAGTGGGGCTGGGTCTGAGTGATAGCGCTAGTTAGTGTTTTTTTTTTTTTAATGGGCCACTTGAATCGGGGAGATTATAAGGTTTTTATTGGCTGTCAGAAAACACAACTTTCTGCGTACTTCACCCGCTGGAGCTCGTAAAGCTCTGATTAGAATGCCAGCAGAAATGAAAAGGAATGGTGCTGATGGAAGACGACGCAGGGGCGCGCGGGACAAGCACAGATGCCCTGGAATCTGCTCTCCCTCACACACTCGCATTTACACGCACACACTCACCAGTGCACCGCAACCGTAACCGTGGATGAATAGGCCGGTCACCGTCCACAGACACAGGAATTATACACCCTGGTTCACACTCTGCACTGGCAGCGGTATCCAGTTACGCAAAAAAGCGAAGGCGATCTTATGAGATGAAACTGATCACTTATTCTAAAAAAAGATACACTGGCTGCAACAGCTAAGGTGTTATCTCTCTCTCTAAGTGAATATTGTATTCAGCTGATATGTGTTATTTGAATTTCCCATTAAGGGTGGGACCTGAGGCTGAGTGGCAAAGCTCACTGGTGCTTACTCATTTCACAGCAGGCGATCCGGGGAGCAGGAGTCGTGCTTCAGCGGCGATAAGGATGGACTGATGGAAGGCCTCCGCCATGCTGACTGCTGGAGAAACACTACTGTTAGTCAAAGGGTCACCTCTGAGCACAGCATCCTATCACTTCGGAGCTTAACTACCATTTACTAAGAGCCAAACCAACTATTAAACTCACCGCTTTTAACCTTTTCCAGTAATGTCATTACTCCCACAAGGCAAATAACAATTGAGTCATTAAAGGCACAGTTTCCCAATACTGACTGTGCACTTTTCTGTGAGTGGGCGGGTGTAGAACAGTGTCAGCCTATGAGTGCTGCAGAAGGGAATGCTGAGAGTAGCGCTGGCCAATCAGCAGCCAGAAGGGCTGATTTCAAATCAAAACAACAAACGTAACACAATTAATTCCGGAAACAAATTGAGGCGTTTTGTACTTATATTTGCATTTGTGAATTTTGCAATCTCACAAACTGAGATTTGCAATCTTCTCCTTCTAGAAGCACATATAGTGCCATATTGTGTAGAACTTGAGATCAACAGTCTAGAGACAGAGAGTAAACACATGGAACATCTACCTCCTAATCATGATAGAGGTGGCTCTTTCAGACCAGAGGAAGGCATTGATTTTTCCTCCATTGCACCATAAATCTGGTGGAGAAGAGGTGGCGCTGGGCGCTCAGACAGCTGATGATGTGATTTGTAACTGTGGGTCGCATGCGAGCAGAGGATTGCCCCAACACGTGGTCGAAGCGGCTATAGAGACACCTTCAGCACCCAGGCACAAGATTAAAACCGGAGGGAACTATTGTTAATCTCCACAGGCCTGATGAGTATTTATTATAGTAGAAACAGAACTAAGGTTCAACTTTGTGGGTACTTGCAGAGTGATGTTCTTCAATCCATTGCATGTACACCAGATGACACAGTTTACGGTAAAGATGTGAAGGTTCTTACAAATGTGTAAATCCAGTTAATTTCTTTGCCTCTATATATTAACCACCACTCATGTAGTCATCATGAACAATTTATTGAACAAATTCATTGGTCAAAATTCAGCAGTTGGAATAAATACAAGTTCAAAAGACATTACTGTAAATACGAACATACAAGAATTAATTATTGTATTAGGCAAGACAATCATGGTAAGCATTTCATAGTGGAAAAGTTAAAAACATTGTAATTATGTTCATAGGTTCTTCTACCTTCTAATTTCAAGAATACCTACTATTACTGACTGGTGGAAAACATATTTGCTGGTGGTAAAGAGAGCTCCTGCATTAATCATGCACTGCAGGTTTGGTCTGATCTAATTTAACCATTGTACTGTCTATCTATAACATCTAGTGACATCTACGCGTTCTAAGGAAAGCGTAATCCTCAAATTATTTGCTAAGCAATTATGCATGCTTCCACTGCTATTAAATATAAAGTTAACAGCCTAGGAGATAAGACGCTATTTGCGCTACATATCAAATGGAATAGCTGCCGAAAAGCCCAGATATGGGCAAGATAGTTTTAATTCTCTGTAATGAAATGTAAAGAATGTAATATCTTAAGGTTTAGACACATACTGTATATTACACTATATGTCACATAAATTAATGTATTGTATCCTAATCAAATCACTTAATCGATTATATGTAATTACATACCACAGAATTAATTGCATAAATATTTTTACTACAATGTAGTAATTATTAAGTGGTTACAGGACAATATCAACAATTCATTTTAACAAGGCAAATATACAGTATAAATACTTTCAGCTGCCAAAAATTAAGGAATACATGTATCACCTTTACATCACAATAAGGGCATGGAGATAAATAAAAAGGCTTTTATGAGAGTCAACCCTAGCTAGGCTGGTTTGCAAAGGGGAGAAAGCCCAGACATAGCTAGATCACTGCTATCTGACAACATTCAGAAGTTACCACTGTTTGTTTTGCATGTGTACCCACCGTCGGCAACATCAGACCACACGACTAGAAAGCAACCTGAAAAATGTACCCTCCAATGACCTATGACCTATGATAAGGGGAAGCAAAGGGGGGGTGGGTATCCTGCATGAATAGAGAGCCGGTTCAAACAGAGTTTATGACTACATTATCTCTTCCTTTCCCCATCTCCACTCTACCCATCAGTAAACCCTGTAGCCCCTCCCTCCCTCCCTCCCCCCACCACACCCCACCCCCATCCCACTCTGCGCTGGGTGCGACAGCCCAGGCATCACTCATTCACTCGCCTCCTAGGTGCCTTTGTCAGGTGATTGCTGGCGGAAAAAGGAAAACAGATCAATACATCTCCCATGGGCCTGACAGGTAATCTTTACCTGGGATGAAATATGAGCGGTGCCGGCCCGCTGGATTCCTTAACTGTAACAGGGCAATTGACTGGCGGCACGGAAGCCATTCTGCCACTTCCTGGCCATTGGAAATTCATTTTCAAAAGGAGGAGGGGGTGGGGTGGCACACACACAGCCTATCTGGCTAGCTAACACGGCACCGCGGCGACTGCTAATTACCTGCGAGGCAGGTGATGCTATTTACGCACGCTGCCGACGAAAAGCGAGCCCGACTGGTCCGAATTTCCCCCCCCCTGCTGTCAATGCCCCGGCACTGAAGAACACCCCCTGACAGATAGGACAACAGCAAGAAGCTCTCCTGAAAACACCACGCAGTCAATACTCGTCCAGCGCAGAGGATGTGTCTGGCAACGGCCTTCAATTAATTGATCAAAGCCGTTTTTTTTTTTTTTTTTTTACTAATTACGGGCATCAATCTGTACCCTCTCAGTCAGGCAGAACTAGGTGCTAGAGAGGCCCGTGTGGTGAATGGCTCAGTGACATCCTTGTGGTCAGGAACAGTGGGCGGGCCCTAAACAGGAGGTGTGGTGGGACGGCCGATGCCGAAACACGATGACTGATTCCCCTGTAGCAGAACGTCTTGTGGAGAGGCATCCATTTAGAGCAGTGTGCTCACACAGCGTTTATAAATGTCAGCCCGCGCCAACATGCCCACATAAAGCCTTCTCTCTAGGATGACTGCAGAACTATAACTCACGGCCATTTACAAATCGGGTACTCCTTATCGTGAATCTTATCAGTCATATATGGCTTTCAACTGTCATGAGACATGCAATAAAATAGTGTCAGTCGTCATTTGACAAAAAGGTATCAGATACAGCACAGGTAAACCCGAACGTACGCACACGACTTGACTGCTACATATGGCATGCATAAATGCATGAGGCCGTCCGCTCTATAACTGCTTCAAAGAGTCCCCGCCATGCAGAGGGTAATTGTGATCTCTCGTAGGCCACAGTTGTCCTTCTGTTGATTTTAATGCTAAGGAGTGGGCCTAATGTACACCACAAGGTGAGAGTGAATCTAAGAGACCGCCGACGCCTCCCTCTCCGCTTGCCACCGTCCACCGTGGACTCTGCTCAGCCGCCAAAAAAAAAACAACTAATCCACCAATGTCGTTCAAAGAGCTGTGTGAACTTAAAATACGAGTGTGGAAATTTGAATATAGAAGGTAAGCTGGCGGGAACAGAGGCAGCCCCTCGGAGGAGCGCCGTCGCGCTCTCCCTGTGTTGTGCTAATGAGCGCCTTTGTAACGGGTGTAGCTTTTCAAATCCATGCTAATAGGAGGCCTGTACTTTGTGTGGCTCTCCGCCGGCGGCCGCCTCTGTGAACCCGCGCCGCAGCATGTGGTGGCTGAGGCGTTCTGACTCCGTTGGTCCGACTCTAGCAGGCGCAGAGCAGCGCGGCACCCCCTTTACCTTCACCCCCCAGCACCCCCCCCCCCTCCCCTCATCTCCCCCTACTCGGTGCCTGACCGTCATTCCAGTGTTCCCACTGATAATTATTTTTAAAAATAATAACTTGCCAGGCTACTAAAGAGGCCATAATTGTAACGGCTGTGTGAGCGGGGGGACACCTGGAAACAGAGGAAGCGGCCTGGTTGGGTGTCAAGTGGGGAGGAAAAGAGGCTCTTAAATTCCTTGACATAGCCGGCATAAGTGGCGCCTAACCTTGATTACATTAACATTTCTCTATTCTTTAAAAAATATTAAAATACATGATGTAGCGGTAAAACACTGATTTGGAGAATAATGACATTTCCCAAGTTGAGCTGGGCGTGTGTTTATTGTTTTAGCCTAGCCTAGCCTAGCCCTCCTCAAGGATCCTCATGGCTCCTTTAGTTGTCCACAGAGTTGCCTTCGTGGTTAAATAAACTCTGGTGCTGGACGGCGTCTGAGTGGGAAGCAGCATAGGGCTGAAGACCTGTGAATCTCGAAGCTCCTCTGGCTGCCGTAGCCTCTGGTGTTGAGGGGTTCCCGGCTCCCCACGCTGCTTCTCCCAGCTCCTCCGTATGGGCGGGCATGCTAGCTGCAAATGAAGGGTTCCCGGCTCCCCACGTCGCTTCTCCCAGCCCCTCTGTATGGGCTGGTATGCTAGCTGCAAATGAAAGCAGAAGGCATGTCGTATTCTAATCTTACAAACCGTACATTTCATCCCAATGTGTAGGGTTTCTCCATGAGGAAAATGTACTTTAGAACCAGTACTTCTGACAGTCTTCTGTAATGGACCAAGTATTGAGGTTTTTGTTTAAGACTTGTGGACATTATGTGCTAGCTTAACCTATCGCCTCCAAATACACTGTGTGTGACACTGTGTGTGTGTGACACTCCATAAATCACATTTTCACAAAATAACTTCCTTTATATATATATAAATAAAAAATAAAAATAAAAAAAGAGAACCTCCTACTGTTGATTGTGCCAATTTTAAACTCTCTCCATCTCGGGGGAAGTCTGGGAAATATCTAAAACAAAACCCTAGGCCAATTTTCACTGAAGCTAGGGGAACTCCAAAACAATTGCACTCATGTTTTCTGCTTCCCTACTCCACGTCAGTAAATACATCTCCCCCCCCCACCCACCCCCAAAGTTGGCGGTCACACAAGACATTTACGAGGCGATCTCTGCAACAGGGGAACAAGGAACCAGAAGTGACACGGTGGCTCTGGCCCGTCTCAAAGGATTAGGCATTACAGCATTCACTGGCATGTGCTTTTGCTACTTTCCATTACATCTGCTTGTGCCTCTTTCCGGATGACTTCTTCCTCAAACTGATCCGGCGGGTGAGATAATTGATTAATATTTCTTGAGGGAATGATGGCTAACCGTTGCTGAGGTTCAGCCCAAACATTGGAAGCTAAGACTTTTTTTTTTTAACCGGCCAATCTCTCTGTGTGCACTTTGCCCTCAATCCTAATTCCTGTCCTAACCGTGCATGCATGAATGCACATTTATGCCATGATCAATAATATTATGAAGTTCCGTTGACTCAAAGTGTAGAAAATAAACATTAAAACAGGTTGTAGCAGTCGGTTGTGTTTAACTACACGAATACATTATGTGATGTGGCCTGAACAGCTACTTTCAACTGGTTTAACATCAAGGTCAATGACGACTTGAAAACGAAAAGGTTTAATGTCAGTGGGAGAGCATTACAGTACAGCGCTGTGATGGAAGTGATAATGAGTGGCTGGACGGAACCATTTCACCATAATAAGCTCTCATGTGATGCTCTCTAAAAACAATCATTACAGGCCTTCTTGGAGCACCCCCCTCCCCCTGTTTATTAATCAGCTAATTACACATTGACAGTAATGGGCTTGCTGATTCCCACACTTAAACGAACACGCTTGAATAGCTCTTTAATGATTGGCCTTTGTGTGTCCCTCACTCTCCCTCTCTCTCTCTCAATGTATTTCACAACTGAAAAATGTAGGACATTCAAATCAAACCCCTCGTGATAGTTTTAATGCACGGTAGTCAAGATTACAGCACATTACCATGCTGAGCTGTTACTAGTACTAAAAACAGCTGAATAAAACTGTCAGTAACAGCAAAAAGAACGTAGTTATTATTATCACAGGCAGCAACTGTATATACAGTGTTCTGGACGACTTCTTTAAAACAAGGCGGAAGATCTGTGCTCATGAGTAAAACCAAGGGCGCTGCAGCTACTATTATGGGCTGTTAAAGCTCTCAGCCTCCAGCCAGGTTTGGCGGCGGCGGTGGCGGCAGGCGCAGGTACAGGCGGACTGGGTGGGGTTGAAGGACGCGAAGTGGGTGGGGGTGGGGGGAGCGGAGCCAGAGCGCGCAGGCGAAATAGTGCGGCGGGCTGCATTCCTGTCAGCAGAAGTGATGGCTGAGCGCTGCCGTTATTTGTCATGTGCTGCCACGCGGCCCTCACGCCAGCATGGGCATTAATGAGAGGGGGGCCGGACCGCCGGGCAGGAACACGTAGCCCCCCCCCCCCCCCAGCCCCACCACGCCAGGTGATCTGTCACCCAGTCGTCCCGCATGGAGACGGAGAGCAGAGCAGGGTGGGCAACCAGACGGTGATGCGGTGCAGGCCAACATAGTGATAACATGAACACAGAGTACCAACTACAGCTATGGGACAATGTGCCGTGTTGAACACATAAGAGGCTGTTACAGCTGTTCCTTCGCAGATGAAGATGAAAGCCATTGTAGGAGACTGCAGGGGAGGAGCAAGCCTGCAATAATTAATAAAAGGTGGCTTGTGAGAGCAGCCAAAGCTGTTGAAATCCATCACGTTCCCAACACATGCGGATTCATCTCTGCCTTCGAGGACTATTCTGCCAAACCACGGTGTGTATTAATGTGGTGATTTTATTTCTTAATCCCCGTGCTGCATTAAACTAATACTAATATACTACTGCAAAGAAGTGAGTCCAGATTCCATTGCCGTACGTACGGATAAATCACAATTAATCCAACTTAAGCCGCAGATCATAAGAGGATGTTACTTGTGACATTATATACAATATTATCATAATCAAATCAGATATAAAATGAATAAACACATAGTGGACAACATAACAACAGCTCACCAAGATGCGTTATATTGTTCTCTACTAGTAAGGGCTGTCTGTTTCTATTGCTGGACTAATAAAGGTGGAAAGCAGAAAATGAACAATTTAAGGCTGAGAAGTCGAGTGGTCATCTAATCCCAGACAGATACCTGGCCTGATAAACCGGCGGTTTCTTTTGTTCACAGCCAGTTTCAACACTGCGCAGGAAGTGCTAAAAGGGTAAAGAAAGAAGCCCAGGCAACAGCTGGGTACCGCTTCAACAATTCCCCGTGGAGTGCAGGAAGACACCTCTGGCCAGAGACCATTTTCACTCCTGATTACAGAGTCTCGAATCAACTGCTAACACATACTGCTCTCCTCTGTCCCTGGCTGTCTGGCTCCGGGGCCGGGGCTATTCGTGTATGCACACGAGAAGAAACCTCTATGCAAACAAGGCCCTTGCAGGTTGTCATTAGATTCACCAAGTTTGTATACATTTTATATATTTATGTTATGGCTATTTTATAGCTGAAACACCCTAACCCATATCTGATTCACTATGCTGGCTATGTATCACAGGGTGAATGGCAGGGGATTCGTAGGAAAACCGTAGTTATTATTATGGAACGCATTGTTGCTGCTTTGTTCTGGTGTTTATGTTTCCAAAATGCACCACACTACTTGTACATGTAAATGTAAACGTGCAAAAATCAACAGATTCTGAAAACAAAAACATCACTTGGATAATGAATTTGAGAAAATGGTTACATTTGTCACTGCTGGAGGAAATGGCACAGGCCTAAATCTTTATACATGGACTATAAAAGCTTGTCAGAGTAAATACTTGCCTCCTGGCAGTGGAGAGATTACTGAGGAGAGGCACGGTGCAGCCGGCCTACTAAAGTCAAGATTTATACAGAGCAGTTGCAGCTGTGGAAGCTGACATTGGTCAACATGGGAGGCATGATAAATCATGTTGGACGGGAGGGCATCACATTCACAATGCGGGAAAACACACGCTAAACAGCGTCGTTGGGGGAAGAGGTCAGCTTGAAGGGAAATGCTTCCTTAAGGAAATACTTTTTGGAAAAACATAAATTGATGCGAACTAAAACGCATAAATAAATGATACAGTCTGCAGGTGAATTTGTGTTGTATCACTTTCTTTTTGAAAGTATAAGATCATATTTTTTAAAAGAGAATTGAACATAAGTTCTGATCACACCATTTGTGATTGGAAAACATTTATAAGAGATATCTATATTAATCATGCCCTGACTAATCCTCAGAAAATAGAAGGTGGTCACATGATCGTACAAATTGACGAGTGTATGCTGTCAAAAAGAAAGTTTAATGTAGGTAGGATCCTGGCAATCAAAGTACTTGGATTGTTGGTGGCATATACGAAGCTGGGAATATATTCATGGAACTAACTCAAGTAAGAGACAGGGAAACACTAAGAAATATAATAGTAGGAAATGTTGAACAAGGCAGTTATATACAAATGGGTGGCCAGCATACAGAGGGCCGAAGCAAGAAAATATGATCAATGAAGTGGTTATTCATCAAAAGGAGTTTGTTTCCATACAAATGTACACACCAACTGAATCTAGACAACATGGGGAGATTGCAAAAAATTTTTCAGACCAATAACTAATAAGCGGAAAGATCTCGCTTTTGCATACATATCTGAATACGTTTTTAAAACAAAAGTTCAAGGAACAAGAATTTCTGGCTATAATAAATAAAATCAAACAAATTTATCCATTTTAATTATTTTTATCCTATTTTAAAAAAATTATTGCTTTAATAAAAAATTATAGGCCAAATGTTCATTTTGAAAAGATGCATATTTAAATCAGATAATATAAAATTACAATTATAGAAACATGGCTTTCTATGTTGAAATAATTACTTATTGAATGGAAAAAATATTTTTTAACCATTTTTAATCGCCTCAGATTATCTCACG
>JAODUH010000015.1:3337620-3379323 GCA_027564835.1 Typhlichthys subterraneus | reverse complement strand
GTGTTCTTAACTGGGTGTTTAATAACCCCCCCCCCCCCCCCCCCCCACACACACACACACACACACATACACATAAACACACACCAATCTGTTCATAGTGTGAGTAGACTGTGGCTAAATTAACCTCTCTGTCCCAGACCAAACTTTATACTTTAAATGAAAAATTATGTTATTTTTTAAATGCATCTGGAAGGAAATATAACTTGGTTTGAGATTGTGGGTTTAGCGTCACTGATTTAGTTTGGTCTATCTAAACCTTTTTGTGCATCAGTCTATTCTACAAAAAACAACAATAGGAATAATCAGAGATGCTTCTTTGTTATTATAGGACCTTTCTCAGTTATACTGTCCCTATTCAGCAGTACTGTAGCTATTTGTACGAAACATACAAATACTAACTCTGAGGTGTCTCATTAGGATTCAAACTAAGGCTCAACATTTCTGTCTCCAGATGGCATAAGCTATTAACAAAATCATCTGGAATGCTAGCTCGTAAACCTCAGGAGCATCGTTTAGTTGTCAAGCAAATCAAAGTAGTGGTGTGTGTTTGTTGTTGTCTTGTACTTGGAGACCATTCTTTACATTGTTCCCAGTGCATTGTTTCCGTGGTTAGTTGTGCCAACATGCTCCATTAATGTAGGTTTGACATGTCAGTTTGACAAGTGGAAGGCCGATCTCTCCTTTCTGATATGTGTCAGTGAGAACAACAAACGACTTCCCAGTGACGTCTGCCAGGGAGTGTGTGTGTGTGTGTGTGTGTGTGTGTGTGTGTGTGTGTGTGTGTGTGTGTATGATGAGCATGATTGATCCATAAAGTACAACAGAGGATGGCTTGTAGCCTATTAACCCATACAGCATCATCATAACCACTTGATGGAAATGCATCCATTCCTCTAACAGGAGGGAGCCATTCTGTACCAGACTCAGTGACTCTACCAGAGGAGAAGTGTAAATATCTTACAAAATAGCATTCTGATACACATAATAGTTAATATTCTAGATTGTTTTTAAAATTATATTAAAAAAAGATATTCTGTAGCCCCAAACAAAGACTCCACTGATAAAATCAGACAGCACGACATATTAGAAATGGTCAAAAACATCTCATTCTGTCTATTCCAAATATTACCCTACATTGTGCTCCACTAGAATAAACATACATGAAGAAGATGATGAAGATAAAGGCATAGCAGACTCTCCGGGCTTGGGAATAAAAACCCTCCAGGCAGATTGATTAGCCTAATCGGTTTTACACATTAATCAGAGACTGTTTATAGTGTTTGGAAAAAACATAGCTGACAACGATTATGGCTGATTGTATTCTGAGTTAGCGTGGAAACTATGGACGTTGCAGCACACAGAAAACACTGTAGTTTCAAACTAAGCATTTTTAAAACTTTTGTATGTAGACAAGGTTTACTAACAGTGCTAAACCTATTATATTAAAGTAATTCAAAGCATAACATTATTTTGGATAACCCCTATTTCATAAACTATTCTCATTTCTTCCTAGGACATCTCTCAGAGTGTGTTGGAACGAATAGGTTCTGCTGAGCACATTTCAACCGAGAACAGGCAGGCAAGTCAACCTGTGAGTTTTCCTTACCCCTGGTGCTATTGTCCAGCACATGCGTGACTCCAGAATGGCCTTCCCCTAGCCTGGTCACCCATTTCCATTTATCTACGGGGATAACTATAAAAATCTGTCAGGAGGCAGAGTGAGTTCTTTTTTTCTCTCCCCTCGCTGTGCCCCAGCCCAGCTGGCAGATTGAGAGTCCCCTGTAATGCACAAGTCTGTTTTTATTATTCTTGCTGGGAGAACACTATTTCATCAAGAGCATGATTCCACAGAAGGGAAGAGATAGCCCCAGCCCGCCTATATTTCTTCCAATCAAACATTCCAAGGGGAAAAAATGAGTGGGTGCCATCAAATCACAGAATAATGCTGCCAGATTTTATGTAAAAAGAAGGACTGATGGACAAATACAGGAAGGCACGACAAGTTTAATGACGTGTGTTCAGGAGCTGAGATTGGAAAACTGACAGAGAAAAGCAGCCTCTTTGCCGGAATATAAATTGTTGTGCGCTGTAAAAAGGCTTTTATCTGGAGTGAATATGGGACGTAATACACAGGTCAGGGTTAAGTCATTTTCTCCGGCAAGTTAAGCGAATAATGAAGGCGAGCCCGCGCGGAGAGGAGCTACTGCTACTGCCAGTTTGTCTTCATTTATTATGCCAAATCTCGTGATTTTGGCGTCGGCGCGGCGAGTGCTCTGGCGCGCACCGGTGGACGACATATCGCTTAATTTACACAAGGTAATGAAAGCAGGGAATGGGAGGACAAAACAATTTACCTGCTGACACGGGAAGAAGTGATTTGCGAACACGGGGGGCGGGGGGGAAGCAGAGAAAGAGCAGGCAGAGGGCCAGGGCCGAAGGGCGGGCCGGAGGGAGAGAGAGGATGAGGGGAGGACAGAGGAGAAGAAAGGTGTGTAGAAAAAAGGAACACAATGAGTGCAGGTGAGAGAGAGAGAGAGAGGGACCACCTGTGATCTTAGACATGATGATGCAGTTTACTCCCCCTCACACACAAACAAATGCACCGAAACACTTGCAATCACAGGCCGAAACTGACCTCAAATCTGATGGAGGGCCTGTGTTGACAAGGGCCTTGTTTTGCTCAAACGCCCACCCCCACACAATTGTAATCACTTATGGAGGAGCCACCTGTATAGAAGGGACGAGGGTGGTAGAGGGCTGGGAAACTATCACACTGGTCCGACAACAGGTATTTTTACTGAAAGACCTGAATATCTTCTTGCTAGCGCAAAGTGATATTGTGGCTCTGTCCATTATTCAGAGGGAATGAAAACGTTGCTGTGAGTACAGCTATTCAACTGTTTTGCCTTTTTCACTGTCAATACAACTTATATTTGAAATATTTCAAATTGATCTCTTAAGAGGGTTCCAATGATGTTTTGATGTTTGTTTGTTTATTATTTGCAAATGTATTCAAAATGTAAAATCTATTTACTTATATTGTCAAATGTTATTTTTTAAAGCAGGCATATGTTTTCAATGGCAAATGTGTTATTGGTCATGGCTAGAAAGGCTTCAAAACCACCGATTTCAGTAATTCATCCACTAGGCCACAAAACTAACACAGTGATACCTTTGTTTTGTTTGGAGAATGTGCTTTTCATTCACATATAAAATCACAGTCACAATAATCACTTGATGTGTGCCCACCCAACGGGTTAACGATTGCCTGGATCTAAATTGGATATGACGACAGCCAATCACTCCACAGTATTGATAGATGGTGTTCTGAAGAGGTGCACCAGCAGGTCCTTCTGCTGATGGCCTTTCACCCAAACAGAAAGCAGTCAGGCTGAGACTTCCCTGACAATGCTGCTAGAGCGCCACTGTAATTTTCCAATCACTAGCCGTTCAGGCCAGGCCACTCCTTAGGGCAGTGAGATCAGATGAGCGCCGGCATTTTCTTTTGTAAGAGGCCAAACTCTATTTGTCTGCTCACAGGAACAAAAACAATCAGGGATCACACACAGAGAGAGAGAGAGAGAGAGAGAGAGAGAGAGACATACAGGCTTTTCTTTTTTTCTCTCCCTCTGGAGAGGAGCCAGGAAGAGGAGGAGGTGGTGAAACAGAGGAGCCGGTGCCCTGGCCGCGGTTGGGTGGCTGGTTGCGGTGATGATGAACGGAGAGGTGGCTCGGCCCCAGGGCCCCGCTGGCAGGGCGAGCTGAGGCAACGACACAGAGAAGGGGGGGGGGGGTGGTCTGAAGCGAGGGGGAGAGAGGAAGTGTCACTCTCTGCAGGCCTGCTGGGCCAACCTGCAGTCTGCTGAGTCTTGCCGCTTGAGCCTTCACAACAAATCAAACACCATAACACTCCCCTACCCGCCCCCCAACCCCTTGAGCCCCACACACACACAGCTGAGAAGGGATCTGCACGGTCTGAAAGAATGTGTTTGCAGGGGGGCCAGCGTGAATGGAACGAGGATCTGATTTATTTTACAAATTTATCTCAATATTTTATTTCAGAGGAGAGAAATTTGTTGGTTATGAGTAGCCAAACATATCAGTGTGTCAATTCCAACTCTCAAAAATATTTTTAGCCAGAGAAGCTATAACTTGATAGCATGTGTGTTTGTGAAACTGTCCCTGTGAGGTAACGAAGTTCTGGTTGGATGAAAGTGGTCATATTGTCTGTTAGCTGTGTTTGAAAATCACGAAAATGCTATGAAAATCAAAAACAAAACTTGGAAAATCAAACGTTTTCTGTTCTGATTAGTAGAGCAAATGATTTGACTGATGCCCATTGGCACCGCCTCTATAACAAACATCTAAATGGAGACTTTACAGATGTATTTGTAGAGCAGAATCGGTGCGGCTGCGATATGAGGCTGGTCTTAATTAACAGTAACAAGCTAAGCTGTAGGAGCGGCAGGCAGGCCATTATTCAAGAGGTGTACAGGATGTGGGTCGGCTGATGCAGTTCTTGGCTCGTGCCTGTAGGGGGCTCCCTGCAGTCTTCCCCCGCTGGCCACGGTCTCTCCACAGGCTTATTTCCCCTCACAATGAGAGGTGACAGTGAACAGCGGAACTCGTCAGTGTGTATAACACGCAGTCACGCTCGGCGAGACCCTCTCTGGCGGAGAGCATGTACTCACGCGCACTCACACACACGCACACGTGCGCGCCAGAGTGGTTCAAGAGCCCCAGTGGTAGGCATGGTTTTCAGGCTCAGCGCGTTGCCGCTTAACCAGGGACAAATTGAGCAATTGGATGTGCTACATTTGACGTGTTTGTCGGTCCGCGTTTGACGTTCTCGTTACCCCCAAACACCTGTCCGTTGTCACACAGGGGGGCGCTGCAAGGCCTGCTGTCAAATTCACTACAAGGTCAGCCGAACGGCTTGGCTGCACCGGCCCGGCCCGGCCCGGCTCAGGTTACTTAAAACGTCTCCCGTCTGCGTGGTACAGCAGCAGTGGTGCTGTGTGTCCTTCAGTGGGGAGCCTATAGGAGCACGTCCATAACACTACTACTGGTCGGGCTTAATTTACCCACTTTCTCTGTCCACCGCGCCATCAGCTTATAGTATCACATAACCGCTAATGCGCTAATGGCAGAAAGGGGGGAGAGGATGGGGGTTGGGGGGGTAGTTCAGTGATAGGTAAGGGAAATGAAGCTCGGGTTCATCCAAACATTTAATAACTTATCCAATCTGGAGTGTTCACCTCGTGCTGGGCTAATTACACCGTTTAACTGGCCTGGATGAGAGGCTGGCATGGCTGCTCTGCCTTACACTGTCACCATATAATTATGACTTATGCAAGCCCGGCCTAGCAAGCTGGATGAAGTCAGCTCCTCATAAATTTTAATGATCGCTTAGACGATATGAACACACACACACACACACACACAGCTCCTACCGCGCTAACTGGAAAATATGGCCACTGTCATCAGAGGCCTCCCGAACTGCAAAAATTAAAAGAAAAGCATGAGCATGTGTACACGCACACACACACACAAACCACCTGAAACCTCGTGGCTAGACACAGTTGGGGTGTAAACAAATTGGAAGGTAAACACAGAGAACAAGCGTTGTGTGTTTTGTGTGTGGGCCAGGTGAGTTTATATCAGGAAAACATCCTCCTGCATGCGTGGGATCGGTTTCTGTGGTCAGCGGTGCTTGTGTGGGAGTGACAAGACCAGGGCAATCGGCCTGACAGAGGGAGCGGTTGGTTTCAATGGAAAAACAGCAGCTGACACTCAATGCTTGTGGTCCAACTGCTGACCTCTTTCTTAGAATGAAACGTGCTGGACGTGCGAGCCAGGCGGGGGCCAAGTAGGAAAGTGGATTTCAGCTGCATCCCCCTCAAAGCACAGGACGTTTGCCATAACTTACAAAGAAAAAAGGCTATAAGGGCTACAGGGTATAATAATAAAATAAAACATGTATATGTTTAATAGTTGTAAAATGGCTAATTAGTCCTCTATGATTAATCATTGTGGGACCATGTATGGGGAGTTGTGACACCCCTGAGCTGTGTTGCATTTCTAGTGAAATCATTTAACATTTCTCAATGTAATTAACAAAATGGTGTTCTATGACCATAGAAACCTTTAACCTGGCGAGATGTGGCTATGACAATTTAAAAATATAATATAATTATGCTTTTTTTCTACAGTTAAATAAACAACTTACTCTGAAAAAGTAGTGAAAGGCGAACAATGTGATGTTGAAACGTGTACTTTTACTTAGAATTAGTGAGTAGCAATTAGATATTTGATTGCATTTCACAGAAAATGATAAATAACGAGAGGGAGGGTTGGAAGAAAGGTGTGCTGTAAACAGAAGGTGATCTCCCTTGCACTTAATATTAATGTCTGTTTTGAAGTGATCCCGTTTCAGGATTACCCAGTTTCTGCGCTGGGGTGATTGAATGACAGATCATCTGTTTGGAGAACCCCAGGAGACACTTGATTGATGCTGTGTGTTTACCCACCAATATGGCTAGGAGCAAGGTTTCAGTTTCTTGTTTACTTCTTGGCAAACCCTGGGCCAAATGGGCTGAGGTGAGACTTAGGGGTCAGGGTCTTAGGGAGGTGGCTGAGAGGTCTCTGGGAGAGCCTGGGTCATCCACATCACATTCACCCACCTTGCGTTGTCCTAGAAGTGGGGAGGGGGTACAGAAGAAAACATAATCTCACACCACGATTCCAATCCTTCTTCAGCTTTTAAATTAGATTGAAAGTTTCCTGCACACTCTCCGGTGGCTGTCAAATGAGCTGTCAGTCATGTGTTAGAGCTGGAGCTCCTGCTCTTCTGCTCTAATACATCACAGCCTTTTATATGGATCAGTAGGAGTGTTGCTTTCTACACAAACTGCATAGCCCCTTCCTTCCGCAGGGAGTGATTGATAAAAATCTCCCCCACTTGTTCACACCTGTAACCATTTGTATAGCTGGCTTGGGAGAAGACCCCTCCCCGGTGTCTGCTTATATCCAGAGGGTGCCAACAGCACCCTATACAGAGAACGTTACATGAGCCAGTTGGAGAACATGACTGATTAATCGCATTTCACACAATGTCGCCGACAGTATTTTTCTGGTCAGTCCAGGATAATGGTGGAAATTGTGAGTGGTTCCCCAACCCACAAATAGTGGTTGTGACCCCCAGCATAAAATACATAATAAACTCATATTAATAAAAAAACAGTTGTTATATATATATATAATGAATTATATCAAATAGTAACATTGAAGCATACTCATTTAATATGTATAAGTGTTGTCACAATTTGATTGTAGCAGAGTAATATATTATATTGTAAAGTACAGAAGGTAATACTTTCTGTGGCTATTTTTGTGTTCCTTTCTATAGGCAGGTGGACTGGTCTGCTAATGACAGCGTGGCACATACTGTAGACAGTATCCATCCCAAACTAAGCTTCAGTAATCCTAATAAGGGGACTTGCTTGGCCTGAGAGAGATACTCGTCTGTATTTACTGTTCATTAACAGGGCTCCTGGAACCCAGCGTCAGTTTGCATTCCTTTGGAAAGAAAGAAAACCCCATGGTAACAAAGGGTTTGTCCGGAGGGTTTGATTGTGTGTTCATGTTCATGTGTGTGTGTACATTAAATAGAAGAGGTCACTATATGCGCTGGGTGGGCGATTGGGTTACACAAATAACGCTGTGTTGTATAAATATGGAAACTGCCTTTAACCACCCAGACATAGCAAACAGAAATAATAATATCTCCATTTGTGATTTTGTTCAATAACAACAGAGCCACACAGCCTTGGAAAAGACCCCACCACCCACCTACAGTGCAGGTTTATAGTGTCCCCCCATTCTAAGCCTTATGCAGTGGAATAATACTAATAATGTTTCTAATCTTGTTACTTTACACACAGAATTGTGTCCCAAGTGAATGAAGGACAAGCCCTTGCTCTGCTCTACTGAGATTCTTACTTTCAATTTGTGTATTGTCATCTTCCCCCATGTGGCTGAAATTGATGCGTCGTTTTCATTTTAATTAAATAAAAAATAAAAAATAAACATGCAGGTGGGGAACCTGCCTGTTTCCTGCCCACACAGACGCCAATGAAAAAGACCAATCTGCGACTTTAAGCGCGACATGACTCATTTGTTGCCATTATGTTCGTAGAACAAACACATTTAGGATGTCATGAAACTGATATTTAACAACTTTAGGTCTGTAACCTTCACTTATCCACTGGCTGTATGTACATTAATACACTTTCCACGACAATCCAACTTTCCTAAAACAGTTTTCAATCAATAGCCAAGGGGACATTTTTGCCATCGGTTCTGCTTAAAAAATAAAATAAAAAACAGAACAATCCCCGGAATCTTTTTTTGGTTCCCAGGTAGTATTGGCCTGAGGGGGAAATCGGTGGCAAAGTCTAAGAAACGGGAGCGTAAAATTCCCTCACATTAGCAGCCTGGTAATTGGATTTCCTGTGTCCTGTATGGTGGGTGGTGTGGGCTCGTACAGCTGTGACATTACCAAGGTAACATAACCTGAAGGCTGTGGCGCAGCAGTGGTGCAGGCCCCCGCAAGGCCCATCCTGCGGTTCCACATCGCTGCCTGCTTGGCTATTCATCCTGTGGACCCTGCAAATGAAATTATGAGAGGAAGAGCAAAGGACATTCTTTGGGAATTAATCCCATTTATGCCTAAACCCACTTCACATTTTTATAGTGAGGCCCCTCTTTAGATGTAAGGTGCATTTACAATTAGACATGGGCCTTGAGAGCAAATTAAAAAATATTACATTGTGCTATGTTTTGTCTACTCATACACTCAAGTAAACAGATGCATTTTTTACAATGAAAATAATAAGTGAATAATATGGACTGGTTATCAGGTATGTGATACCATACTTTATTTAAGTGTGTTAATGACATTTTTATTTTGTAAATGTGAAAACAATTGTAGGCATTGCTAATTTACATTTTACATTACATCTGCATTTAATCTACGTAGGTTTTGCTCTGAATAAATTATATGACACACGTTATTAAACAAAAACTTAAAAACGTAAATAAAATTACATAAATTCCTTAATTAATGGCCATATTTTTGGAACACTGATTAGGACTGTGTAGTGTATAGGCTACACGTTATTTTAGGTAGGTTATTAGGCAACATTTGTAATAAACACAGTTAAATTAAACAATATATGAATATGGCCATACGTTACTATAAACTGTTTTTCTACATCCAGTAAATAGCTATACTGACGAGGTAAAACTCTTAGCACCAACTGTAGCCTACAATGTGCGTCATATAGGCTATTGTATGCGATTGCCAGCTGTTATGTTGAGTCGTGTTGTTGGTAAAATGTGACCAAATGATGAAATTTGAACCGTGACTGATCATTTTGTCTCAAACAATCATTTGATATTTTGTTGTCAGTAGTTATATAATGATTAAGAAAATGTGCATTGCAAACAGCCTGACTATGTTGCAAAATTGGCTAAACCTGTCTAAACATTTAGTTTAATATTTAGGCTATATGTTAGTGTGCACCTGCAATGCATTTGCAGAAATTCATACCTTAAACACTGATGCTTCAATTAACATTAATTTTTCAGTTGTAAATTGTGTAGGGTAATTGTATTGTATCATATATAAACCATATCATAATATTCTGCACCAAAACTGTCGCTAGAGCAAAGAACCAAAAAACCAAAGAACCATGAAAGTACCTGACATCAATAAGCCATGTCAATTTATTCTCGCGATGCAATGCAGATAAACACTGCCCCCTAGTGATTTTAACTGAATAGAACTTTTCATATGAAAATTCATCAAGCTGAATAGATCAATTATTCCAGATTCTGTTCTGTACCGTGTTGTGCCTACAACAATTTTGTAATTTAAATATTTAAAGCAAAATTATTTTATTTTATTTTACGTCATTCTGAACAATACATTACCAATATATGAACAACAGATGACAACAGTTTTATTTCTAAATAGGTTGCATAAATAATTACATGTGTGATTTTATTAGGCAACAAATATAGGCATGATAGGCATAATATATTATAACCATTTATTCATTATACATAACAAATTTTAATAATACATTCAATGTAATTACAAATGTGTTTTAGTAATTTAAAGCAAAACATTAAATTACTCTATAACAATATGTGTACTGGTTGTCCTTTCATCTAACAATTACAAATTACAGGTCCCGTAATAACACTAACATTCAGGCCAAGGTAAAAACCACAGACCTCCACTACAGTACATTGTTATTAAAGGCAATGCACGCAGCACTCACTTCAATGTAAATCCAGGAGTGGGTTGATTACAGCTCCTTCACTCTCCTCATCAAGACCACCATCACAGATGAGAGGCCACACACACACACACACACACACACGCACACACACAGAGCAGATTATTACTCAGCCAAATTGCACACACACACATTTAACACACATACTGTAAAAGTGCGTAGACACTCACAGGCAGAAATATTCTAAACACATAAACAAGCACACCGACAGACTCCTCAGTCACCGCAGTGCTGCAGCAGGTCCCCGCCATTATCCCCTCCTCTATCCTGAACACGGCGTTTTAATTTCAAAGCTCTGATTAGCTGATGATTGCATGACAGCCGCCGACCAGCTTCCCTTTTCGCCCAGCGCCCAGACTGCAACTCAATCATGCCCAATTAGCGGGTCCCCAAACACTCTCTCTTATTAGAGAACTCATAATCGACTCATTGTGTCCTGATTTGGCAAATAAATCACTCTGGAGGCTGCAACAACCCAACCCCCACCCCCCCACCCCCCCCTTCCCACACACACTACACAATTCTCTCTCTCCCCCTCTCCCTCTTTCACTCTCACTATTTTACTGCCCTCTTCCCTGCTTTACCCCTATCTGTGGGTTCAGTGACAATGTTTTCAGACGTGGTTTTTCATTGGAGCTGACAGTCTGAGCAATGCCGGACACCTTTTTTTTTTCTTCCAGAAGAATGAAGAATAATTTAGCAGCCAAGGCAAGGCAAGGCAGCATGCGGCTGTCCTTGTCCTACAAGGTTAAGAATCCATTCCATCGAAGCAAGAAAAGAAGTGAATTAAAATAAATGATGGCCATATATTTATTGCGAGTTTGTAGAAGCTAAGTCACACTGTTGGACCAACCGGGGCCTCCGGCTGCTGGGGGCCCCGGTGTAGCCAGAGTGACCTCCTCCACGTCTCCTCCTCCTAACAGGGGAATATCATTCAATGTCACATTTCTCCTCTCTTGCGTTTGATACAATTATTTATATCCCTATATATATATATTTATATCCATCTATATATGCATGTGTTGGGGACACTGGGGCAAAATGTAAAATGTAATAGCAGGACATATGAAATGATCTCGTGCCGCATGCTAAAGCTATTTGTAATTTGATTTGAATGAGGAGAAATCTCCAGAAAAAGTAAGCGTCGGAGACCGTATAGCCAAGGAGATCCTGAATGGAAGGACGCAGTGGAAGTGGGACGTTGTCCTACAGTGTCCTTGAGTCTGGAGACAGAGAACAGGAAAACACTGATACTGTATGTGCATATATCCATTACACAATGGATACACTATCTGTACCTTGAAATCGCTGTCAAATTAGAAATGTATTAATTTCAGTGTTCATTAATTACATTATCGACATTAAATATAGCCTACTCAAAAGAACCCACCGAAGCCAGTGTCACCATAGCAGGTCTGTCAAGCACAGTTTGCATCATCTGGGTGTGGAGATCAAGGCCTAACTCTGTAATCTAACTAATATTATAATAGTTTTTTTGTACTGAAATTCTGTTGGATACAATGTACTCTCCACTTTGATAATCATTTGCAATTCACCTTTTTAACTGAACCATCCATTCCCTTTAAGGGACACCTTCACACCATAGTTAATAATAATAACCAGAAACCCTCTGTTGTACATCCAGCAAGACATATTTCCCAGACTCAGCAGGTGGACAGGCTTGGGCCAGGGGGCTCGGGGAGAATCAGGAGGTCTGTGATATCACACGTGAACACGAGGACCAGTTGTCTCTCTGTGATAGTGGAGTCACCACGGGCTAGCAGAGTAGCATTAGCAGTCCCACTGTGATGGGGAAAGGTCCTCCACCGTGAAGCTAGCTCGGAGCGTACAGTACCATACCCATACCATATCAGACGACTGCTTATGTTACTTTATTCAATAATTTTTCATCTATGACATTGAAATAATGCCCTTCCTTAAAGCCATTGTGCTTGGGTTTGAACCTGTGTTGAGAGAAATCAGGGGCAGCTAGAAACATGGTTTACAGTGTTTTGCTATCGCTAACAACAGCCTGTACGTATAATGAAGATACTTTTCCAAAACCCTTAACACAGCACACCTACCTCACACAATTAGCCAAATACAAAACTTTCTTGTCAAAAACACAAATTGTTAATTAAATAATACTTTTCAAAATGCAAACATAAACATTATCCACATACTCTAACTATAAAACTGCAATCCTGACTCAAAATCACATCATTCTGTTAAAACACTAGCATGTTTTCTTTCCAAGAGGAACATTTTGTTAATCATTGCATAATAAAGCATTGATAGCACTGATGGCATTACAAAAACTTCATTACTTTTCATGTTTCAGATCTACCTGCATATACAATGTTAATGTGAATTTTAATAAAACATTTTGTAAATCAGTTTCCTTTTACTGTAAACTATGTTTTGACTTGAGGTGTGCCTTTTTATAATTTTTTTAGCTTGATGTGTGCATTTTGCAAATAAATGTGAAAGTCACCTATGCTTTATACTGTAAAATGTAGATAAATATTTTGACAGCAATGCAGAAGTAAAAGCTTTTTTAGCAACATGAAATTGCAGCCAGTGATCAACAAATAATCTAACCTATGTGGCTTTTGGTTCAAAATATGTAAACATACAGTCAACTACCACTTTTAGTGAGACAAAAGAAAAGGAACAGAAGCGTAAGAAACAAAAATGCACAGTTCTGTTCTACAGTACGGTATAATCTTCTAGCCTGGCTCCGCCCGACTACTCAATATGTTTTTGCTGAGATTACAGTATAGTCTAGAAACCGTGTTCGCATTAGCGTTTTTACAGCCACCCTGCTGGCGGACCAATCAGGGTGGATTAGGGAGATGACGTTGAAGTCAAGAATGTATCTAAATGGTGGCAGTGCTAGATTGAGAGTGGCCATATTGTGTCAGGTAACCAGGCTAACTATCTTCAGCAAGACTGTTTGCTCTTCTTGGAACACCAACAAGCATTCTTACTCCTCTCCCCCTACCTCTCCTTCTCCCTTGTTCCAGCCCAACTTCTCCTCTAGCTGGTCCTCTTCCTCTCCATGGTCCAACTGTCCCTCTCTCTGGTCCAGACACTATTATTTATTTCTCTTTAGAGAAAGTTGTTCTGTATCCACACTAGATAAACTCAGTCCTTTTTACTGGTTTGTGTATGTCTATGTAATTCAAAGTATTACACCTGGCTACGGTATGTCTCTGATGGAGATTAGATTTAGCAGTGATTTATATATTTTCCACAAATTACAATAAATCTAGCTATATCGCAATGATACGTTCATACAGAAATGTTTATCATCTATTTCAATATAGAATATGAGTTGCTGTTGTTGCAGAAGTAGAGGCTTTATTTACAATATACAGTTTTAACCATTAGGTCTTCATTTCTGACCTGTTGTGTGTAAGCCTTTGCAAAAAAGACAAGAAAGATCGATAATTTTGATATTGGGTAAGCTTGTTTGTAAAGAAAATATTAGCATCTTAGAAATGCATTAATTGACTACATATTGTGTTAATTGTCTGGTCATGAACTGACAGATGTTTGGCCAATTGTGTTTAGAGTTTTGAAAATGTGACAAAATGGATTTTAGCGGTAGAAAAAACTGTAATGTAACACTTTTATTTAAGTAGAGTAAGTACCGTTCTCTGTTGTATCCTCTAACTGTACATTTTTAATCAGACACTTGTGTATAAGATAACATTTCTCCTCCACGTCCATACCTAAGCTATGTTAAGCTAAGCTAAGTGTGTGTGCGTGTGTGTGTGCGTGTGTGTGTGTGTGCGTGCGTGTGCGTGTGGGGAGCGGTCATTAGTCTCTGTTTACAATGGAGCAAGCTCAGCCAGCTGGCGCGTGACGTGTGGTGCGGCGTGCTGCGTGCGCTCTACCGCGGAGAAAGACCCCCACGGCAGAGTCACCCACCCAGGCCCCGGCCCCTCCCTCACCCCCCAGGCGGGCCGCAGAGACCACCGGCGGGCCTCAGCAGATGGAGGCTCCGGCTCTCTCTCCCCTCTCACTGGTCTGAGAGCAGCCAGGAAGAGGAGGAGGGGTGGGGGGAACCCTGGAGGTGGGACCTGGCCTAGCCTATAGCCCCCATATCCCCCCCCCCCACACACACACACACCACCACACCACAGATGCCAGAAGAAGATGGCTTAGACTGTAACTGGGCCCTGGGCTTCTTGGAGGCAGGCGTGATCTCTCTCTCTCTCTCTCTCTATATATATATATATAGAGAGAGAGAGAGAGAGATGTCTCGGCACTTCGGCGGTGGAGCGCACCCTCTCTTCCTGCCCTGTCTCCCTCTCATTCACACACAATGCCGTGCACGGGCCCGCCACCTGCCGCTACAGTTTAGCATGCATCCACTGACAGCTACAGACAAGGCTTGTTCTCTCAACCCCCTTGTAAGGACGGGCTATGTAGAAGTTCCCCGTCCAAAGTGCAGAAGAATGTGCCTCTGGCCGTGCACGTGTGTGTGTATGTGTGTGTGTGTGTGTGGGGGGGTGGGGTGGGGGGGGAGGGGGCTGTGTTGACTTTTGCTTCCCTCCACCGGCCACGATAAGCTTTCCGGCTGACCTCGCCACTGCCCCCCCTTCCCTCTTTGCTTTATCGTCAGTGGCAACAAGACAAAGAGGTGTTCTGGCTGCACACATGGCTGAAGCCATGCAGCAGTATATGGCTGGCGGGGGGAGGGGGGTATTGTAGAGCAAGCACCCCACCTTGACCTGTCCCTGGTCAAGAGGGCCTTAGCGAACCCTGTCTTCTTCTCTGTGCCACCCCCCGTACCGAGCCAGTCCAGTCGCCACTGAGTTATTATCATAATTTCCCAGAGAGACGTTGCACGGCCCTCTGCATCTGGGGGAGAGAGAGTCGCCTGTGTTTTACATAATGTTTTGTGTTTTATTGCCCTTAAGTCACTCGTAGGGCCGCCGGAGAGGGCCCCGCAATGATAAGAAAAAGCAGTCATGTGAAAAATGAAGGGCCTCGCTATATATACGGGCCTGAGAGGTGAGGGGAGGGGAAATAATAAAATACATGACAGATGTGGAGCTCCACTGTATTTCACGTTCAAATCCCATCTCTCTCCACCCCCCACAACAAAATAAGCAGCAGTAATAATGAATTCAGTCTTCACAAAGGGCAGAGACTCTCCATGTCCTCCTACTGTAACTCTTACTAGAGTTTGGACTAGAACAAAGCTGCCATGGGTCACATCCCTCTCAGGTTTCCCCTTTGACAACACAGTGGCTGTAGGATGCCCTGGGACACTCCAGACACGTCACGTCCAAACACAACGTCGCGTAGAGCAACAGCATATGGACAAGTGAATGGGAGGATGGGGATAGTACAGACAAAATGACAAATACTGTTTTAAGCCATCAGAACTTCAGGCCACGTTCAGAACCACCGCTTTCGTGGAGCAAATTGCCCTTTACCCACACACCCTAAGTCCCTTTTTAAAGGCACGGTATATATCTAAATGAAAAATAAAGCATCTGTTTAATCTGTCCGTTTCAAAGGCAAATCCGCTTTTGATAAAAAAATTATATTGATCTGTCTGCCTTAGTTCTGTTGCGGGGATTTCTCCTTTAAAATTGAAATATAATGGAGTCTTTGTGTTCAAATCAATACCAGGGCTAAACCATTCTGCTTTTTGAGGTTGGTTTCAAAAAGCATGGAATTCAAATAATATTTCAAATTGACCTTGTGGAGGGTTTCCTACAACTATTATGATTATTATTATAATTAAAATGATTCTATTCTATTCTATTTGAGACTGCCATGAGAGTTGTTTGGTGTCTTCCTGGCGTCTGGCCGATGGCCTGTGAGGTAGCTAGGTGGCATAGGCCCAGGCTGTGACAGCCACATGCATGCTGGTGGAATAAGCCTAATATCCCAGGAGCTTTGGCATGTCTGTCTTCACCCCTCACTCTGTGTCTAAGGAGGCCAGCTCCTGGCCCCAGTTATCTCCACATCGGCCCATTTTCTTAACAATTTAATTACACATCAGCATATTGCTTTTGGGCCATATGGAAGGCAGATATTGTGACCAGATAAGATGGAGAAGCCTCTGTCAACACCACAGTATATTAGGTGAAGCTGGAAGCAGAATATTTCTACTCTATCATTCCAAATAGCAACCTGTATCAGAATACAGTAGGACAAGCCAGTTTGACCAGGAGCGGGAGGAAGAGAAGACATATTTTCAAGAAGGTTTTGGTCCATTTATTTTATTTTATTATTATTAAAACTGTTTTACGGCCTGCTGTGTTGTCCGTTCCACAAAATGAAAAGTAATTTCCACCAAGGGATCCAATAAATAAAAAGCTGGTAAAGAACCCATTTAAACTCCATGTCCTGAGAGTTCCTCATATGCTGCTGGTCCTTATTGCTCTCAGGATTTTAACAGTTAGACTTTACAGTTACTTCCACATAGAAACGCTGCTTTAAAAACGGCAGCCAGACATGCTGCGTTTTCTCCTATATTTGTACAGATGCAGAGGAAACGTTATCACAGCTGCATGCACTTTTGTGTGATGTTCAATCTGGTCATGGTATTAGGCGACTATTTTAAAGGTATAGTCAGCTTTTGCAAGGTAAATGTATGCTAATACACTTTTTGTCAAATTCAACAAATATCTCCTTGCATTTCGCTATCTTACCGTTCTTTGTGCTTGTTGAAAAAATAATCTTATACTTATACACAGCCCTGGCCCCTTAACATAAACAAAGCGGTGAACATAGCTCGTATCAACAAAGCCGTAGCCCAAAGCTTTGCTTCACAATGCATTTTTATATTTTGATTTGAGCTCGAAGTTAGCAAGAACGACTGACCCTGCCTTTACTATTTAGTACCAAGTTAACGTAACTTATACAGCAATAGCTGTCCCTATTATCATCACAGAAATATGTTGCATGAAATGCATATTAACTGCATCCTCCTACTATCTGATGAGCACATTATATAGGGCCGGCGTTAACATGGCCTTACATTCAGTACACCCCTTCCCAGTGCAAGCACGTGCGCGTGAGACATAACCACAGAGATCTAAGAACACAGTTAGAAATAACGTCTGTCACAGTTGGTTTGACGCGATTAAGTTCACTGTGGCTGGCCACTGAGGGGTCATTCTGTGCCTTGCTGTAGCATCAGGGTAGGCTACACAGTGAGAGAGAAACAGGGGAAAGCAAGCAGGCGAGGGCGGGAATTGAGAGGAGAGAGAGGGAAAGAGAGAGAAGGAGAGAGAGAGAGAGAGAGAGGGAGAGAGAGAGAGAGAGAGAGGATGAGAGAGGTCACTTTGAGAAGATGGATGTAGTCACATGCCAAACAGCATCTCTGGATTGGATCTCTCTCTAATCCTCTCTATGAGCCCGTGTTGCGGCCAATCGTTGCGGCCGGCCACAACCCGCTCTCGCAGAGCCATAATCTCGAGTGCTCGGAACCGCGAGCGGTCCACCTCAGACGGCGTCGGCCCCGCGCCAAGTTAGCGGAGTGGCAAGCTCAGCCTTCTCCAGAGAGACAGCTAGAGGTTGTCTCTACATGGACGGGCACTTCGCGGCTCGGCGGGGGGGCGGGAGGAAGGGGCACCGCGGCAGATGCTCGGGGCATATGGGCAGAATTCATTAAGGCTGGCTAAATAAGCCAATTGCGGAGAGTGGGAAAAAGTGTGTGCATGTGTGATGCGGAGACAAACAGAGGTCCACTGACTACGCTCTGAGCGCTGAGCTTGAATATTCTGGCACACATAAATACATTGAGCCCAGACCTGCTAGTTGACGGCAATATCCTAAAGGTATTACATTGATGAAGTTGATTCAAGGCATGGCATAGTAAAGAAACCCTGGTTATATTTGTGATGGTCAGTAATTGAGCTGTTAGATGCATAGGTTGCATGTCCATGAGGAGTTCAGCGTGCATCCCCAAATGTCAGGAGGCCACTTTGCCTCAGAAACAAACCCAATCACCGTCTGTAAATGTTACACCTGTTTCCACAATACCCCCCGCCTGACTTCAGAGGCCTGAATTGATATTCACACACATGAACCAAAGACAAAACTGAATGCTGATACATGGTAGCGGAATGCGTTAAAGGCACACTACACAGGAGGATAACATTGAGGAGATTTCTGGGACCTAAGGCCTAGCAGGCACATAATTTTAAGTGTCATCATCAAAAAGAAGTGTTCCTCTTTAACTCTGTAGAGTGCACGCCTGCCACCGGCGGCCATTTTGGTGGAGACTCAGATCCATACCTCCTTATCCAGTAAAAAGGTGTAATGTATGCTAATCCCCCAGGGGTCAATAGGAAGCGTGTTCAATGCATTTGAGATAATAAGTGAAGAAGGGGACACAACTATCGAAGAGCTGGAAGATAAAGTCAATGGCACAGTCAATAACAATAAGGTTGTGAGCTTTAATGAGGAATGTTCATTTGAACACAATCAACTGGATTTCAGCTTAGCTGGTTATCAACCTTGGACTTGTACAAGGGGGTTGATAATGCTGGTCGTACAAGGCAGGACGACTTTATCTACACCAACGAAATTCACAAGGGTTCTTAAGGAGACGTCCGTTTGCCTTTTCGACGTTTAACTTAACTTCTGAGGAGAGTGGGACGAGACCACACAAAAACGTGAAGCACTATTATCAACCTTTATTAAAAAAAAAAATAAGGAATGCATAAATACTGTATTCATATAACAAAATATCTAGATACAAATTGCCACTGCAAGCCATGGACAGTCCACACAAGGCCGCCAACCCCCCCCCCCCCCCCTTTCTCCCACCCTTCATGTCACAGGAAGCACCCCTCGCTCTTCACTCTCTCCTTGATCCCATTCCGTCAGCAGCTCTGAGGACACCTCTGTAAACAGATGATCCCAGTCCCAACGCACATCGTCCTGGACACAGACCGAGAGTGAGCGAGCGAGAGGGAGGGAAGGAGGGAGAGGGAGGGAGGGAGGGAGGGAGGGAGACATGGCCAGAGGGAGCGGAGCAGGAGGGCAAGCAGAGGGTGTTAATGCACACATCATAAATCTTGATTACCTGGGAGATGGAGCATCAACCCCACCACCGCGCGCACACACACACACGCACGCACGCACACACACACACACACACACACACACACACACACGCACACACACACCCTTAGGTGCTCCAGAAAACAGCTGGACAGGCCCTCTCGGAGAACTATATTTAAGAAAGAAAGAAAAAATGCTCACTCACCTCCGTCAACTCATGGTCTGGGGCTAAAACCTTGGTGAGGAGCTTCAAGTCGATCTCGCCGTCCTTAAAAGGAAGACAGCGCGTGGGCGAGGGAGGTGTGTGTGTGGGGGGGGGTCACATGGCATTGCGCAGTCTAACCGTACTGCCGTGGCACGAAAATATCTGCGAAGCTTCACGGAAAGCGGTTGAATCTTGACTTACCAGGGGTTGAAAGGCCGAGTGAAACTTCAGGTCATTGTCTAGATCTCTGTACGTCATCACCCGGTTCACAATACTGCAGAAGAGGAACAGAAGTGCATCACTTACTGTGCCTAAAGAAGAAGCCAGCAGCCCTCCACAGAAGCAGCAATGGCTACACTACGTACAGTACTGTATGCCAAGTGGTAACCAGTTTAAATTGAAACCCAGCTGCTTATCATTGAGTTGGAATTAAGGGGGGGGTGGGGGTTCTCAAAGTGGCCGGGGCCTAGCAGTGCATGCCAGTCCTACTTACTGCACATTACACGCTACATTGCCCCCGCAATGAGTTCAATGTGGATATTATCTTGCACGGAGAGCAAGCCCCAGTCTAATAACCTCCACCGCTGTCATAGCCCTGCTACATAGCCGACATGTGTTGGTGTGTCTCTCACTGCCCTGTAAATCAAAAGGGCCCCCGCCACCCCTCTCACCTTTCGTAAGGCCCCCCACCTACTAGCAGAGTCGTATAAATCTTATTTATTATATTTTGTTATTTCTGCTTTACGGCACAGTGCTTTCGGATCAGTACAGGACGCAAACATCCTCTGCTCCAGTACCTTGGTGGAGCTGCAACCTGCATAGTGAGGTCTTCCTCTTGGACTTCATCCAGGTCTGGGATCACGGGAATATCTGGGATAACAACACACAGGACAAGAACATCAACATAGGCATATAGTCTGAAGTGTTTCACTCGACTTGGAGAACTACTTGTTCAGAAGTTGTAGAATATGAAAGGTGTTCAGCAGTTGGAGAATATAAAAGGTGTTCAGCAGGTGGAGAATATAAAAGGTGTTCAGCAGGTGGAGGATATAAAAGGTGTTCAGCAGGTGGAGAATATAAAAGGTGTTCAGCAGGTGGAGAATATAAAAGGTGTTCAGTAGGTGGAGAATATAAAAGGTGTTCAGTAGGTGGTTCAGTCTGAAAACCATGGTCTATATTGTAGGTGTACAGCAAAGTGGCTCAGACAATAACAGAAAAGTGCTGCGTCTGCCTGTTAGCAACTGTGTGTGTGTGTGTGTGTGTGTGTGTGTGTGTGTGTGTGTGTGTGGCAGTTGATAGCTCCCTCCCCTGTCCAGGCTACATGCTCATAAGAGCTGCCCTGTCACAGCGGCCAGGCGGCCATGAATATTCAGCAGGCGAGGCGGCAGCTCCTCCTGCTGTGAGAGGGGTGCCGGCCAGGGGCTCCCCAGAAAGCACCCCCCGCTACCCTAGCATTTGGGCCCTGTCAGCACCCGCGCGCCTGCCCGCCCGCCCCCAGGACCCCGTGGCGGCCGACGGGCCGACCTCCGTGTCCACCCTGCCACTCGGGCTGGGGCCGTGCCCAGCCATGTGCGGGAGTGTGCGCTCGCAGGCCCATCTGTGTGGGGTCGGAAGTCACAGCGCAGCCTGGCAGGGCCAGTGGTGCCGGGAGCCGCAGCCCGCTGCTCTAACAGTGGGGACCCGCTTTAATTGGCAAAACGCAACAGGACACAAGATGGCTCCACTCCCAAGAAGGACAGGGCAAACTTTCACAGCACATTTCACGTGGACTCTCGTTGGACGGAGAGACACTGGCCCGCTACACTGGCATGCAGAATGTGCATTGGGCCCAGAGACCCCTACTGGCTGCAAGCGGTATAATATATGGTACACTCTTGCTGAATAAATCAGTTTAGACTAAATAGCAACTGAATAAATGTTGATTGGTAAACATGACTGCGTGAGAAATATACTGCATGAAAATAATGACAAATTAAAGGGTATGTAATAGAAGAAAATAAAGATATACCGAATATATTATATCGAATATATTGATTTTAGTTACATTTTAATTTATATATACACACAAATATAAATAATAAACAAAAATATTACAAATATTACTTAAACATACTATACTTTATAAAGACTACTAGACAATGTGTCAACTTTAGGCATTTTGCAACTTTAGGCATTTTCTCATCCCTTCACCAAGTGAAGGGATGAGAAAGAGACAGAGAGAGAGAGAGAGAGAGAGAAAGAGAGAGCTAGGCTGCAGCAGGAGGGATGTCAGTAATCTCTGAACACAGTGCTATGCCCTGGGGGAAAAGTCAATAGAGGAGCTAAATAGAGGTGAGGAGGAGACATCTGATGTGAGGAAATATCGTGGCATCTGTGTCACTATGGCTTCAAAATAACTAGCTGAGAAAATGAACTGGAGTTGAGGAGCCCACGATCGTGATATTGGTCTTAGTGCATTTACATTCTTTACATGATTTGACAGATGGATAAGAAGTTCTGAAGACACCCTGTCTTATAAATTAGCCTATCATCTTTATCCCAGAAAACAAACCCTCACCCCTCAATTGATAACTTGTTCCTTTCTCTTTTTTAATTAAACAAAATTAAAAATGCCATGCTCGTTTAGCTGCTGACAAGATTCATCTGTGTTTCTGATATCCAAATAAATGTGGCCACGGGTATTTCATATTCATGAGGCCCCGGTGACACTTTGTCCTCTCATTTACAAAGCACAGCGTTCAGCAGAATCTGTGCTGCCCACCCCCCCACCCCCCCTCCACACACACACACACACACACGCACACACACCTTCCCAGACCCCCAATCAAATATAATGGTCTTAGTGCAATGACATCACAAAGCCTCGCTGTCCGGCTCTTTGCAAATAGCTTGCTGGATTGTCTGCATCCTCAGACTGTACCCCATTCCAGCCAATAATGAATGCACTATCCACACAAAGCTACAGGAGTCCAATGGGGAGGCAGACAGCCATATACATTATGCCATGCAGAGCGGGGTAATAAGGGAAGAACTGGAGAAGGGGGGTAAAAATTGCATATGCAGGCAAGCCGTGTTTTTCTTCCGGAAAGGAAGCAAGCAAGTCTATCATAAGGAAGCCGTCTCTCCTCACCGTGGCTGGCACACATTACATACTGCACAGACTTTGATCCCTGGGCTGGACGTCTCTCAAGATTGCTTTGGCAGCGAGCGGGCCAAGCGTATGCTTGTTACACGGCGGTCGTCCAGTTTCCCTGCTGAAGCATGTCAATATCAAAAGGGGATCATTTGCCCGACGTGTAGACACGCTCACGGCACGCGCGCCGTCCCTCTGTCAGCAACTTCCACCACACACGGGACACATCTCTCCGCATCACTGAGCGCCCTCTATAATCTAGGCAGGGGGGGCGGGGGGGTCAAACGATTACCTAGCCACAGAGTGCCACTGAAAGCCTTATGGGACCATATTCAACAGATCACAAACTAAGCAAAAGAGAAAGACATGAAACGGATGAGTGTGTTTGTGATCGTGCTGCTATTTTAAGTGGCAGGCCACGGGCGGAGGGGTCAGCCGATGGGGAGATGGGAGCAAGGGACTGGGTTAGCCTGCTCTCTCTCCCTCTCTGTTCTTGTAGCCAGTGGACATAAGGGATAAGGGTAGGGGACACAATCAAGATAGCAGGGGCTATCTCACTAACCCCTCAGCACTGTAATTTCCAATGCCCCTGCCTGCGGCCTTATATTAAGACGTCCCCCTCTACACAGTGATAATCTTCCTAGCAGCATTTACAGAGAAAGAGCCACAATATTGTCCTCATTCTTCTGGGCTTTTCGTCTAGCCAGCTACACTAGCAAGTGCATTTAAAATATAATAATATTAATAATATTATTATTATAAGAAAATTACACATTTTAAATACTGATTTGCACACCAGCAATATTTATTTATTTATGGATTGTTTGTTTTTTAATGCTATTTGTATATTTCCCATGTGTTATAATGTGTCTGTTCTGAGCCCTAACCCTAAGAAAATGTTCTATCACTGTGCGATAGATAATAACGTTTTTTGAATTTAATATATTTATATATGTGGTCATAATGAGCAACCACGCAGCTCAATAGTTATTTTGACTAAATCAGAATTGGATGATTTTCACTGACATGTCATAGCGGAGAAAACACAGCTGCAGCTAATAGGCTTCATTATGGCTGCATCTGATTTAGGTGTGCCAATGAGAAAGCATTGACAATTAGTCAATACTATTGTCATTGCTTGCTAACAAGCCTGCTAAATTGTTTGGAAATAACTGAAGTTGCTGTCTCTAAGAAGAATAAAAGGACCATAATATTGGTTGATGTAATTATTAATTAATACATATGGTAAATTAGCTTAATTCCCAAATAATACATGCCAATATATTATTGGTTTCATTTAACCAATGTAAAATAATAGAACATGTTATGTCTAATAATATGAATTAGTGTTATGAGGTCAAAAACACTATTAGAGGATGATTATTTGAGGCCTTTTTTAAATTGTTAATAACATCACAATGTAGCCTAATTAACATATGGTAAATGTGAAAGCTATATGTAAGACAGTACAATACTGTACAAGTAAAGACAGCAGTTCTGTTCTCTACAAGGCAGATTACAGCTAAATGTGCTGAATCATATGGACGGATTTAATAAAGGGATTTACAACCAAAAGCATTGATGCTAACTGTAACTAAGGCAATGCTATTGCTATATGTGAAGGTCTTTCAATACTGGCATCTGAGCAGCGAGTGTGTGCTACACGCCTATCTTTAAGGCAATGTTGCCGTTATTTCCCCCGCTGCTTTGCTGTGAAAAATGGAACAATTAACCTTGGAAGTTCTTTGTTGAAATTTCCCATCGCTATCCTGACATTGTTTGTGATGTGGGGAGCTGGGCCCCGAGGTGACATGGTGAAAGCAGCAACGCTTTTACTCGATCCACATTCCATGCTGCCTGCCTGTCTGGACACTGTGTATGTGTGTGTGTGTGTGTGTGTGTGTATGTGTGTGTGACTGACGTTTTGTAAGCTGGGGTGCCCGCTTAGAACCTGCCACCATTCAGCCCGTTGGTTGAGCAAGGGGGGTTCACTGAATAGTTCACGTCTGCTTTGGACTTTGTGGGACTTGAGTGAGTGTAAGGGGGATTACTGTAACCTTATCAAACCAACATATTCACTTGTCACTTCCACGCAGGCTGACTGTGTGCTCTGCTTATAGACGCTGCCTCACACTATGTGGTGAAATTTCCAGCTTCAGAGTTTCACACAGAGAGGAAAAATGTGGGCAGTGTCAGTGAAAAGCAATGATGTGACTGGCGGCTTATCAGATCTACTTCCACAGGATGAATGCGCGGGACGGGACGGGCTCCGCTTCGGCTGCAAGGAGAGACCTGGGAAACGGGGGTCCGCGAGGGTGCACTCACCTCCTTCATCATCGGAGCCCTGGGGAGTTTGCGGTTGCAGACGACGGCTGCAGAAACAGGAAGCGTAACAGCATGAATTATTAAACGCTTTCAATAGGCTGCCTGATGGTGAGGTCATCACTAGGTTCTAGACTTGGACAGGCGGCTTTGCTTTGATGATGGACCTTCCCTTGTATTCGCTCTCTTAAGACTGATACCATTCTTGCTTTGTTGATCACAGGCTGACTGGGTCTACACCTAGTTTCTGCCAAAGCTTTATATGCCCCATATGGGACATGGGATGCTCAGTCTGGGTTTTTGGCTTGGCAGCTTTAGACAAGATCGCCTCTAGCGACAATTACCTAGACTGTCACTGGGATCAGAGAATTGTGACGGAAGCCCAATTTCAGAAACTTTTCTGCCGCACAGCCTGTGTTTCACGCAATGCACTAGGCTCAGCTGTGATGAGTACAGCAAAGAGCACTATGTCCTCAATGGCCTCTCAACCATGCAGTTGGTCTGTTCTAAAATGTAAATGTAGCAGGAGAAAGCCAGAATAACAGGAAAACTTGGCTCCCGAATGGCAATAAAAGTGATGACAAGTCAGTCACACTGTTCTTTTTAATCATGTTAAGTGATTGTTCTTGGAAAACAAGGTTTAGTCAAAATCAAGGACAGCCTATAAGCACTGCCCCATTTCCGATTTACAGTTGAATAAACAAACAAAACATTTAAATTGGTCAAATTTTTATACAATGTGGAAAATAATAAATGTAATTTAATCCAATCAAGGAGCAAAGGAAAGCATAATAAAACATACAACTTACTCTTCCAGGTCGTCAGCTGCAGGTTTTCTTGATCTAAGCACCAAGACAAAACACAGTCATTAGGCAAAGAACAAAAAATACATGTATAGACTAGCACTGAATAAACTTTTTTATTTCTGGAAAAATCCTGACAACCATATTGTTAAATATAGCCTATGGTCTATAATTAACGTGTTGTATATAATAATAGCAATAGTGCTTATGCACATTAGGGGTTCACAAAGATGTGGTTTCTTGGCCTGGAGTCACAATGTCCCTGAGCTATGTTTGGGCCTCTCCACTTACCCAGCGCAGCTTGACTCAGGAAGCTTTCACACATCACAGTATTATTTAGAACACACACAATTTGACTAAAAATAGAACTCACATAATTAGCCAAAGGAAGACAGAAATAACCTCAATATGTCTAACAGAGGTAATACTTTGATTACAAATGAAAAGAAAAAACTGAGATTATTTGGTGTCAGAAAAACATTTCAACTAATCTCCCAGTAATTTGTGTAATGTGATTTCTATTTACCTGGTTGACTAGTGCCCTCTACTGGATATGAATGGAATCTATCTCAATTGTATTTTCCCTCTAATATACTAATATACCCCTTTAAAAATAAACAAATGAGTTCCTCACTATATTCTTTATTGTAGGCCTGTGTCCATACTGGGGATGGCACAATCCAGTTTTTTCAGTCCCGATACCGATACAGATACCGGCAATTTGGGTATCAGGCGATACCGAGTACCGATCCGATTCAAGTGTTAAATTAAGTTTGAAGTTAGGTTGCAAAGTAAATGACAGCCAATCTCTATTTTACGACTTCACATGCATTTTAGAAACCTGCTGCTGATAGTGTGGCCTGGGTAGGTTAGACATGGCTGATGCTTGACAGTAGACCTACCCGTGTAAATTAATTTAATTGGATTAGCCCAATGGATCGGTTACAGCTGTCCAATTGTCACCAATACCGATCCAGCTATTTAAGTCAGTATCTTAAGTCAGGATTTCCGATCTCATTATCGTATCGGTGCCATCCCTAGTCCATACTCAGCTTTCTCTATTGAGAAAGATATTTAGAAAAGCAAATGTATTTACCAGAAATATCGTTTAAAAGCAATACTCACACATATTCAAATGGATAAATAACCCTGAATTCCATGAAACTGGAATTTGAGCAGAACATTAATAGTTATTTATTTTTGCCATTTTTTGTAAAATGCATTTAGATGTAAAAGCCAAACCCATACAGCGAGGAAGAAATAAGAACAAAACTGAACCAATAACCACTGCTTCCATTTACACAATACACATTTACCCAGCCGGGAATGTTCTAGAGCCGGGCCGGGGCAGGACGGGGCTGAGGGAGCCCATCTGACTGCCCTTGGACAGTGTCCTGTCTGGGGGCGGGGGCAGCGACACTTAAGACACATTACAGACCCCTTGATTAAGACTCATGTAAGGCAAAGCGATAGACATGGTCAAACTGTCTGGAAAAAGTTGTTAGGGATAAAATATATTGTGACAACCCGGCTTCAAAGGTTCATCAATAAACTGACAGATCATTTAGTGTCAATTAGGAGTGATAGATCGGCAAATCCCGGGATTTCTGCGCTGGGATTAGTGGGAGGAGGGCGACGGTGATTGAGCATGAGGGGTGACATTGAAGGGAAAAGTCCTTGCCGGTTCCAGGGGGGGCCATTACTTACTTTGTTTCAGAGAGGATCAATGCATGTGCAAAAAACCCTTTTACACCTCCTGTATTTCAATCTCTCGGAGGCCTGGAAGCTAGTTCCCTGTGCTCTGCACTAGCGGTGCAGAAAACCACACAAATAAGGCCAATCCACTCCGCCTGTTGACTTCAATGTATGACTTTATGCATCTCTCGGTTATCTGGCCTCCACTGAGACATGAGAATGGGAATAATAGTGTGGAGAAAACAAAGGCCTATTTGTAATATCACAATGTGATGTGATAGGCTTTCTTACAGCGAGCAAGGCACTGCTGATATTTGCAGTGTTACTATACAAAGATTAATTCCATATGTTCCAAATATTCCAAGAATGCCATGTGTTATGTTTTCCTGGCAAAGAGCACACAACAGTGCACGGGGTGATTAAGTGACTTATGATGAAGTGGCTCGCTGACGAACACTGCCCTCCTGTGGTTGATGCATTAACCGCGTCAATTACAGCCTCGCTCACAGATGAAGACGAATGGAGTGTTGGCTGCTCAGACAGGCTCCCTCTAACCTTGTTGATTCACAGCCCGAGTGCCAAGTAAGCGCTGATAAATAATCTCATTCACCACCAGCATGAGAAGTTCATTAATAAACACAAAACACGGGGCTCGGGGCTCCCGGTCGAGCCCCTGTGGGTGCCAAGCAGAGTCACGGTGCAGCTGATGATAGTAGGCCCGAGGAAACAGATACTCACTTGAAAGAGGCTGATCCGGAGCTTTCCTCTGCCCAGCCTCCCTGTCTTCGGGCTGGTTTAGGAGGTCCCTGAAAAGAACAGGGAAGCGTAGAGACAAATAACTGACATTTTCTTTAAATGAAACAATGCAAGTAAGACTCAATATTATAGACTGAAGCTAAATTATAAAAAGGCGTGTATGATAATTCTTACAGGGTTCCCACTCCGGGGTCAAATTCCCTGACTTTTCCCTGATTTTCACTGACTAAAAATCTGAATTTGCATGACATAATTAACAAAAAAAACAGAAACATTTCTGTGTAAAAACCAGCATGGCAATGATAAATAAACTGAAAACTAATGTGATTATATTTTGGTAGTACTCATGACATCTCATGAGTAGTATTATACTCAATAGTACCAATATACCGATAGTAGTATTGGTCTGAATGTACATGTACATGTACATTCATACATGTACGTGTACATTCAGTGTCTGCAGAGGACAAAGAGCCCAGAAAGAATGTACATGTACGTTCAGACCAATAATTTCAACACTTATTAAAACGTCTCAAAATGTAATACCACGTCCAGTACCTTTTTGACGAATGGCAAATTAAATGTAAACATGCTGCAAATTCCCTGATATTCCATGTCTGGAATGGATTTGTTCAAATTCCATGATATTCCAGAAATTCCATGACCAGTGGGAACCCTGTCCTTATAAAAAAAAACATTTTAAACAACAATGACAGAAGCAGAGGGCACTCTCAACTAGAAGAGTCCAAAAGCACATCCCTCTAAAAACCCTAACCCTAAAAGTGAGTACCGCTCATTGTAGAAGGGTAATGTAATCATTGTCATTCTCCTGACAGAGCTAAGCTGAAGCCCAAAGTTTACATCTGTTGAAGCGACGGAATCGCACAGCAGCGCGAGAAGCTTCTCGTGCTCTTGTGTGCGACAACTTCAAAGCCGAAGCCAAAACACAGCACCCCCATCTTCCCTGCCACTCTAAATGGACCAAAACACATTGTTGCAGGCTGACAATGGAAAGCATTGGTCGTGTAAACACCAGTGACTGGTATGAGTCGTCTATATGCAGACCATTGTTTTGTTTATTGTGTTTGCAATGCTGTTCAATCTCACAGCCTGGACATATGGAGCAGAGTGTGGGAACTACCGGGAGGTGGGCTGCAATTCTGACCTAAAATAGCGTCGAAGAATTAGGAAGAAGAAGAAAAAAATACCATCTCCTTCTCATTCTTTAATTCTGAAAATAGTACTGAAAATAGTCAATTGAATTTGGATACTGGTCCTGAGACCGCGACCCTGAGACCAGCACTTGAATGAATGAATTCCTAAGAGCACACCAGAGAGGGCTACTAGACAAATGAATTGAAAAAAGGCACAGCATTTCTCATTACCAAATTGGGTCTGCAGAGGACAAAGAGCCCAGGAAGAATTTCCTTCGTTCAATATGAAAGAGGAAATAATCTTTCATGGCTGGTTCCTTCAACAAACCCGTTTATAAATCTGAATGTCACCATTAGGCAGTGCTACTACGCTCTACTACATATGCTATTAACCAGAACAAAAGCCTAACAAGTACTTTCATTTATAGTGATTGCTTCTTATACTTGACCAAAGGGAAGAATAAATGAATGGCAATTGCAACGTTCCAGCAAATAATGCAAATATTTTCAACATTATGCCTTTATGTCATTCTGTTGTATAAAACCACTACAGATTTCCTTTAGTAGCTTTGCCATTAACAATTATAACAAAAGACAGAAAGAAGTATGCTAAACAGCTCAGGTCATTAAACACGTTTTCTATCAATGGTAGTAATATGAAGTCATGACTCCAAATAGTATCCAAACTAGCAAAACAATTCTACAACAGTCTGTGACCAAATATGAACGTCAGAGTCCTAGTAGAACAGTTATGGCTGTTTATGACATTACCTCAGCTCTCATATTTTCTAATTTAGGTTTTACTGATGGTCTCTGGTGCAAAGCACTGGTGGCATTCATGAAAGCATTTTAAACTTTGTTTAAAAGGATGTCAAGAATTTGAACAATCATCTGGGTATTTTAGGAAGAAGAGGCCAGGGTTGATAAACAGGGACTGCAAATAAACCCAGTAGTCACACGACACTCTGGAAAAATGCATTACATGCACAGAGCAGGTCAGAGAGATCACGAGAATACTGATCGTACAGTAGGGAAGTTGGCCTAATTTGGGAAGATTAGCCTACAGCAAAAGCATTGCTGGAATTTTTGTGGCAGGAATGTTGGATGTTTTTTCCATTTGCCATGCAATCAAAACTGTAACCATGAATGTCAATACTAGTGTCACAAATAGCCTAGGCCTATTTATTTAGTAAAAATGCACACATTGTCTTGCAAGTAGATAAGATATCCCTTACTAAATAAATGTAACAGTGGAATCTCTAAAAAACAAAACAATGTAGTTCATATAGCAGACACTTTTCAAGCAACATAATTATTAAAGGCAATAGTAAGCTAATAAACTATTTTATTTTTTATTCACCAAATAGCTCTTGACAATATCTTAGCAACAACATCAGAGGGCTTCAACGTTTTTCAGAGAGAGGACACCTTGGCTGATGGAAAGCCCCTACAAATCGTATAAATGTTAGGCTATTGCTTATTCAAACGTGCCAAAATTAATGTGTAGGGTGGCCATATCAACATGTAGCAAATATGTTTTTGTAACGGTGTACAGTATACAATACTAAGGGATTACTGTGTGTTTATATTTAATTTTTTGTGGGGGAAAAGTTTGAGAACAAATAATTTGGTAGACCCCCTGTAGAAACTCTGAGGACCCCAGGTTGAAGATCTCTGTCCTAGCCTTCAGAACATTTCCAGTGTGTGTGGCAGATCTTCTGCAGGAGCACTCTGACATTGAAGGGAGAGGTAATTTTGTTTTGATCAATTTCAAATATCAACACTTTTTCCAGAAAGACTTACATTATCTTTATGTATTAGGAGCAGGTAGGGGTTACTCATCTAACTTAAGATGATGACAGACGCTCTGGCATGTCGGGAATTGAATCTACAACTTTTCGGTCAACAATCCTGATATTGAAGGTTTCATGTCTTAATTTGATGGTGAGAAGATTTGCAATAATAATGTTCCCTAAAATGTGTTTGCTATGAAAGCACATCAATAACAATACAAAGAAAAATGATAATCCCCCTAGAAAGGACTCTACAAAATTAAAAACAGCTACTTAAAATATGCCTTCATAACTTTATACCACTAATGCAATATTGCTGTAGGCTTGATATTGATGTAGGCTTATATTGCCTCCATGAGTTCAATGGGAGTCTACATCAATGCAAAAGGGCAAGATGTTACGTTACATCAAGTAGCCTAAAGCCAAAACATGTCAATACTGAAATTGAAGGTACACATTGTATAAATTAAACTTTAAGAGGTAAACTTAGGAGCTATTGGGAGATGCTGTGCTAATATTGTGAGTGCTGTCTTTCAGCAACCTTAGAAAATTGGCTCCGAAGACATATCTAAGGAGATCAACTAAATAGTCTACAATAATTACAATAATAAGCCACTTCAAATCAAAATCCCAGACACTGCTAAAAGGTATAAAGTTATGGTCCTTAGCTTATGCAGCATAATCCATGCACAATAATTAATGGAATGCCACCTACCTCCTCCTCATCCTTGGAATCATGCATGAGACAGAAGGCAAAATGTATCTGGATAAGGAGCTAGCTATAAGGTGAAATAATAACCACAGCGTTTAATGATTTGACAAAGCCATACCTCTCCCGTAGACGAGGAGGACTTCCTTACATGACGGGACTCCTCAAAGGATGCTTGATCTGCCGCAAGGCGAGCCCTTCGACCTGTCTTTGCAACCTGTGGAGATTTAGAATGGAAAGTAACTTTTGAGCAATCTACACTTAATCCACCACATAGGATATTTAAAATATTTAATTATTGGAACATAAAAATACAATTAAAATATCTGGCACACTATTCAGATACAATGAGCACCTGATAATGAATATTGTTTTGTAATTGTTAATATTAGTATTTCTCATTTAAAAAACAGATTAATTAAGATAAAGGAAAAAGTAATATGACTAGGAAACGCTTTAAATTACCACCCTGTACTTACTGGTAAGTAACAATAAAATACGTGAGGATCATTGGTCATGCAATCTGCATATTAGATTACACTTAAAAATTAATGATTCACAGAAAAAATAAGACAGCACGTTAAAGGTAACTACTCTAATGTAAAATAAGAACAGTAAGAAGCTAGCTGGGTATAGTGCATTTTAAAGATTCAAAAATAATACAATAACAATAACGTATATTTAGTGCTCGTGTGACTGCTTTAAAAAGCATAAAGCAAAGAGAGCTGCTATCTTGAACATTCTTTGAACTAGCATGGCAAGCTAGCACCTTACTGTAGCTTAGCCTAACTACAGGCCAAACTCTTTAAGTCAAATTATGTGTCGTATTAACATATGCAATATGCACATGATATTCTAGGTGGAAACATGACAGCACTCACATTCTTAACAACCGCAGCATCACCAAGATAAGGGTTATCGTCCATACTTGTGTATTTTGCAAACCACCCACAAGCTCCTTCCTTCCGGGATATTAGCGTCACATACCGGAGCAACAATCTCCATGGATACTGCAGTGTGTTAGCGCCGCATGGTCTGCTTGGCCTACTGATTATGCAGCCTAGCTGCTACCACTTCGTGAACCATGTAAGTCTCTACAGAAAGCATTATTGTTCATATAATATATTATATATAATAGAAACACACACAATATTTCCCTCTGTTCTGATCATGAGTGTATGTTGCTGTAAAATGGATGGGGCAGCAATGTGTTCCTATGGTTATCCGCTAGATGTTGCTATTGTGCTTTTAAGTTTTTCAGACATAACCTATAGCCTACATAACAGTGCGGGAGTTAAGCAACGTCTATTCTAGGCCAATTTAATCTCCCTGCGACAGCGACCATAGTGATAACTGCCTTAGGGGTATCATAGCCTAGGGCCTAGGCTAATCTGATCATGTTATTTAGTCTACCCAATTTAAAAAAAGCTATGCCTATAAGGTTGCGTCTTGTTTCACTGTAATTATTTGACGGTCGAGTCTAACTAATGCCCTAGTTAGTGTAGAAGTCAATTTAAATGTTTGGAAAGTAAAGGCATTGCAGAATAGGACAGATACATGTTTGGAAAGTAACGGCATTGCAGAATAGGACAGATACATGTTTGGAAAGTAAAGGCATTGCAGAATAGGGCTGATCTAATAATTGTCTGTAGGCTATAATTCGCAGTCCCTCCCTCGAAAACGTCACAGCTCGGTCTATAAAGTATCAGTGGGAGTAGAAAGTGCGTCCGCAGTGTTTTTGAGGTAAGGCTTCTGGAGGCAGGACTGCGAGGAGCGAAGTATAGGCTACAAACACCAACACAAGTGGATGGAAAGACCGATGCAGTGGAGAACCTGAAATGTGTTCTGGTCTAGCCTATACAGATAGATATATATAAGAAAGAAGATTTAAGACGATGCTTCTGTGTGACAAGAAAGGGCAATGAAGAATAGCAGAAAGGATGAAGAGTTGAGCTTGAATTTAAAAAATGTCATGGATAATTGCACCAATTCAACTGCGCATTCTGCACAGATGACATAGCACAAAATGGGATTATTTGGACAAAAGAACACAACTTGAATGAACATCTAGGGATTTATTACTATTGGAATTGAGTAATTTCTGTACTTGACAACGCTCAACTGCGAGTAAACAGAAATATGAAATTTGTTCAAGCGCTTCTGTGGTTCCTCCTCTCAAATTTTGTGACCATGACTTTGTCACTATCCACTTGCACCACTGTGGACATTGACCACATAAAGAAAAAGAGAGTAGAGGCGATACGAGGACAGATTTTAAGCAAGCTTCGATTGACCAGTCCGCCACAAACTATCGGTCCCAACCAAGTGCCATATCAGGTGCTGGCGCTTTATAACAGCACGAAGGATCTCATTGAGGAGTTGGGAAGAGACAAGCAGCAAAGTTGTGGGCAGGATAACACGGAGACTGAATATTATGCCAAAGAAATTTACAGGTTCAACATGATCAATGGTCCTCCAGAAAACAGTAAGTTGCTTTTTCACACACACGCACACGCGCACACACACACACACGCACACTCAGAGAGAGTTTGGCCTATCCAAACATTATGTTAATTTGTACCGCTTTAAAAGTTTGTTGTTAGTCAACTTTTATATAGCATGTTTTGGAGAACCATATATATGCTATAACGGTTTTATAGAGCATGGAATTGAAGCGCAAGTTTGAAAATATATACGGTCTCCACGCTTTATCCGCGTGACAGCTAGACGCGGGTTTTACGCATGGACGCGCCTTTGCGCATTTGGAACGACGCGCTCAGCAGAAGGGCAGAGTCGAATTGGTTTGAGTTCTATTCCTCATACCATACACCAAAGCAATGGGAACTCCAGCCTGCCACACAAAATCCCCAATTCAACATATTTTATCTCCAAGTCCAATAGTCGAATATAAATATCTTTATTTTTCTATCTAGGATATTTTTAGGCAGCTGCTTATTTTTCTTGTGGTTCCCTGCTCCTCGTTGTTAGTTTTAAGGAGACCTGTGGCTAGTGCATTACAGTGAAATTGCATTGCTCGTGCATATTGGTATTTCCTGTATAAACCGTGCTCCATTGATTGTTCCAATATTTAAAATGAGAAGCTTTTGGACTGCCTTCTCTCTCTTGCGATACTGCAAAGGTCGGTCCAAAAAAAAGACATTGTAAATGAAGGAGTGGGAAATGTCCGCGGTGGACCGGTGCCTGACGTTGCCACTTTAAAATCAACAGGTGTTTACGCTGCACTGTGACGCTGTGCAGATCCTCGTCCTGGCTCCAGAATAAGACGTGAAGCGGGTCAACTTTGCGGGTCCCACAAAGTGCTTCTGACACTCAAAATACACAGTTCTACAACTGGGTTTATCCACTGGTCAGAAGTAGCCAAAGCTCCCAAAACAAACATGAAGTGTAAGGAGTGGGATCAAAGATGGCCTGCTGCCCGGGACACATCACCCAGTGATGGTGTCATGCTGTAAGCTTCCATTATGATGGTGCACTACATGAACCGAGTTACTATTGGCAAAGCTCACTGTCTTACAACAGCTTATCCAAGCAGGGTGTTACCCTCATTACTATGGGCTGCCAGAGCGGAAGCATAATCAATTTTTATTTCACTATGACTTTCCATTATGCAATTTCATAAGAAACAGTTGCCTTTTAATAGGAGCATACATTTAGCTATATAGCCTGTATTTAATTTCTAGTTTAAAGTAATGGCTTTCACAGTCACTGCTTTGGAAGGTGATAATATTGGGGAGTACAGTGGTTTTATAATACATTATGGGGGAAATGGCTATATGGGCTATATGCCTATCTTAATTTGCATTGATCCAATACTGCTAATCAAAAACAACAACATTGTGATATATTTATTTTTCACAACTGATTTCACACCAAGTTATTCTGATCAATATCTATTGTGTTTATCTGCCTAGCATGGCATTGTTCTGAAAGTACCCTTAATCCCGCTACATTAAGTGTCCCGTCAATCCGGGCATAAAACTGCACATTAGGGATCTTGACATTTGGCAGCTTGTGTGTTGCAAGGTGAAGCTTACACAGTGTAACGTCTGAGTCATTTGAGATGTGTTTTGCCCTGCGCTGATGTTTAGCTGGTGTCAGCACAGGTAAAAGACATGGCCTTGGCGCCGGGGTGGGGGTTGGCGAGGACATTAGCGCCTCTGATATGTTGGAATAGTAGAAAGATGATGTCATCGCAGCAAACAGTTCCTCTGGCCCCTCCAGAAAGACAGCCTCGCACAGCCCATCTCCTTGCCATTATTTTTTCCCTCTTCATCCTTGATCAAGTGGAAAAAAGTCATCTGACTTCATATTATCTCATCTTCAGAGGCCTGCCACACTCGTCGTCCATGTGTAAAGCCACTGTCACTCAGAAATGACACAATAAACTTAATTTCTGTGAGTGTGTGTGTGTATCTGCCAGTTTAACAAAAATCAGTTGAATAACCAAAATAAACTTACATTTAACAGTAAAACTGTGCCCTGTCACACAGTTTTACTGGCAAACTGGGGCTAGATACCTCAAAGACTGGCCAGCACCTGCCTTCCATTTGCCATTAATTTCAACCACCCGCATCCATGTAACTTAGGAGAGACTGACATCACAGACAGTCCTGGCATTGGGAAGAGAGGTGAATAGCTGAGCTCCCTTGTGACACCACTGTAGGACATGGAGAGGTAGCAGGCATGAGGAGCCCTAGAGACACTTTAAGGGAAGATTTATAGCTGAACAAAGTCTAGTCCCCAGGGCTTCCTGTACAGCTTAAAAAGTACCCCCCTCCCCCACCCCTTCCTTGCAGCACATATGCAGTACAATTAATTGAGTGATACTGTAATATGACAGTTACATCAACTGGGCGTCATTTTGTGATCGAGGCGTTAAGCAGGGCTAGAAACTCTCTGTTGGAAAGTTGTTAATGAGAATGTCCAAATATAATAAAATTTTATATTTTTTTAAAGTATGACTGGTGGTGGTGATTTCAACAAAAGTGGATCTAAATTATGAACATTTCAACAATATTTATACACATTGTCACAAAGTTAATGAACAATTATGATAATTAATCTAACCTCTGAATTTTTGAAGCATACTCCTTGAGAGAAGTGCACCCTATTGACTCCTAAATAACATCATATATGTTGCTTTACGGTGTGCAGCTGATTTTGGCATCTTACCGGCCTAAAGACATCTATGTTTGGCGTCAAACACAAACAACCCCTTCCACTCATCAACATGGAACAAATTACCTTCAGACCCTTGGCAAAAATAAGCCACAATGTCAAATCCACCTAAAACCATTGCTATGGGAAAAGTGAGGTCATCCAAAAGGAAACCAAAACCTTGATTAGAATTTCAAATCTACCCTCTGAAAGAGGGGGCTCTCCACCTTCTGTGGCGCAAGTGGGGGAGGAGACTGGAGATATACCTTTTTGATTCTTGCTTTCCATTGTGTGGAAACACTGCACTTGGCATTTAGAAGAAGGCTGAAAAGGTCACCTATAAATAAAGAAAATTGGGGAAAAAAAAAAACGATGGAAATATCACATAATGACTGGGAGGACAACGTGAAATGGGATTATAGGTCAAATCAAGTGCAGATAGTTGTAGATGTGCAAGTTCCTTTCGCATCACATGCTAACAACTTCCCATTTGACTTTCCATTGTCCCATCACAGCTAAAGGTGCATTAACCACCAGCAAATCGTGGGGCTGGTAATAGACTTAAGCTTTGGGTAATAAATTAGTGATGGCTTGGCTGTAAATGACTGTTTCCACTTGGCTCATAAAAAGCATTGCCGTGTGCTTGTTTTGCTCAACGCTGCATGCATTCAGCCTGTTAAAATAATAAACGATTCAATCGTATTGCAGTGTGCCGTGCAGACGGAGCCTATATGTGGCACAGCTATTACTGTACCTGCTTTAGCTGATTACACTTAGCCACACAACCCTACGAACACACACACACACACACAGTGTGCAGTACAAGCATGCATGCAATTAAGCAGGCCAAGCGCACTGGGCAAGCATTCCAACACAATGCCAACCCGTGTGTGCGCACACACACACAATCACACACACAGAGACATAAGCATGCACTCCATGTGCGCTGCAGCTTGTCAATCATGCATTCAACAGATCTCATGTCATGAAGCCCTTCCTCCCCACAAGACAACCATGGCACCGTCCCATTGGAGGAGGCAGTGTTCTGTTCCGGCATGCGATTCCACACGTTCCTAGCTGAATGCTTGGCTCCCGTCCCAGTCCTCAAGCACCTGTTGGGCTCCTCAGCCACTGGGAGGGTGGGGAGGGAGGAAGGGGGGGGGGGAGGCACGCTCGCCGTCCCAATCCAAGCCTGTTCACCCTACCACACAGGACATTTGGTTTGCATTTCATGAATTCAGCTTGTTGCTAACTCAGGCTGCACAAAACACAAGCAGATGGTCTGTGTGCAGCGTTTTTGTTGCTCTTAGCCTGGGAATGGCTAAAAAGAGGTGCAACTGTGCTATCTAAGACACATCTCAATGCATGTAGTGTAACAAACACATCCGTTTTAACAACGTGCACACCTCCACACAGTGAGGTAACGTCTCAGAGGCAGCTCATAGAGACAAGTTCATCTCAAGTCTGATCACAAGAGCAGGCATTCAGGTGGAGGAGGGGTTCATATCGATCATTCTCCAAGGTACTGTTGAGTCACCATGTACACCGTGTTCCGCAGATGATCTCCACCACTGTCTCAAGGAGACCACCTCCAGGGTGTTCCGCTTCAACGTCTCCGCCATGGAGAAGAACTCCACCAATCTGTTCCGCGCGGAGTTTCGAGCCCTGCGTATCCCCAACTCCAGTGCCAAGAGAAATGAGCAGAGGATTGAACTCTACCAGGTGTGTTTGTGTTTGTGTGTGTGCGTGTGTGTGTGTGTGTGTGTGCACGCGCTCACACGTGTTAGCTAAATGTGGTGCTGATGTGTGTTTGTGCTTCTATTTCTCACTGTGGTGGGACTGTGTAGGTCAAGGAAGGAAAGTTGAATGCGTTCATATCAGGGCCCTTGAGTACGTTCTCCTTTTAGAGGGTGTGTGATTCCCACCTTAGAATCATTTTCAAGAGTAATGTCTGAGTTACTCAAATATGGGTGTTATTTAAACAGTTTGACACACAACTTTAGTCTGGCCAAGATATATACTGTATATATATTGCCCAGACTGAAGTTGTATATACTGTACTATACTCTATATATCATTTATTATTATTATTATTAATATTAATTATTATTATTATTATTTGTATATATAAAATAGCAAGAGTTCAATACACAAAAACTATATATAAAGTTATTTTGTCATGTTGAATGTAGTTTATAATAATAAAATAACATATAAAATAACCTGTAATTTGACAATGTTCCTGCAAAAGTATCTTGTGAACCGTCAGACGGGACCTGACTCCTAATTTGGGAACGACTGCTCAAAAATACCATCATGTACTCGTCAATGTTTTAAAGGTGATTTATACACACCTGCACTTGCGAGCTGACATGGTATTAGCATTTCTTCTATTACATGTTTGTATAACAATGTCTAATAGAAGTCTATATGCGGGCTGGTAGACATGGATTTCTGCTCCGTTTCCTCATTAATCTCCCAGGAGTGCGCAATGATCGGTTTCCAAAATGTCCTTCCACGGACGCGAGCATCTCCGGACTGCATACCGCCCGTGAGGTAGGTTCTGGCCAGGGCTGAGTACAGACTGTCAGGCCCTCAAGATAGTTTCCGGGGGCCCATGAGGAGATAGGAGAGTCTGAGCCACTAGGGAGGTAAATAGAGCTGTATGCCCCCCCCACCCCCCACCCCCACACTTCAGCTGAGAGCTGATTGGCTGGGGCTGGCGCTGGCGCTGGCAGGCCCTCTGGCCCTCCTGTTCCCACAGGAAGCCAGATTAGATGCTGACAATGTTCAGGAACCTGGTTATCCTAACGCTGCCGTAGGCCTAAAATCCCACTCAGCCCCCTCCCACTTTTCTACAGAGATAAAGGTGTTTGTTCAGAGAGAGGCCGTGGAGGCACTTCAGCGGGGATCAGCCGGGCGTGATGGTGCGTCACAACGCTCGGCTCTATAGGGAGATACTGTAGCACTGACCAAGCCTGTACTGATACTTAACATATATACATAATCTGCAGATGGCAAGGACATCCAGGGATCTCATTGGCAGTAGGTAGTAACATGCAGGCATTAACTTGCAAAATGGGGATATCAACACTAGGAGTCACTTTTTCCATGAAGTGAAGACATTTGGCCCAGGGCATCCTGGAGAGTCGGGCTCAGACAGCTCTGGCTGGATTGCCGTCTGGTTGTGTGTGTGTGTGTGAGTGTGTGTGCGTGTGCGAAGGAGAGCAAAAGAGTAGTTTACCACGGTAGCATGAGGCAGTAAGAGTGTGTGAACCTCCATCTCTCTTTACAGATCCTTCATAAGGATGACCACATAGCCAAGCAACGCTACATTGGTGGCAAGAACGTCCTGACCAAGGGCACACCTGAGTGGATCTCCTTTGACGTCACCGAGACTGTTAGGGAGTGGCTTTTGCACCGACGTAAGTGGAGACCCTTCGCAATGGGCCGCATTACATGCTTATTATTCACATCAATGGTTATTTAAGGTTTTATATGAAATAAATATCTGAAGCATTATCAGAACATTAGCAATGGTCCTTTCACATCAGTGTCAGTGTGTGTTGTTTCGATATCCTAGCGTTTTGAACCGCTTCTGTCTATTATGCCGCATGACAAGGCCATTTTAAGCATCAGGTTGAAGTATTCTTCTGCTCTTGTTGTTTCCCAGAGACAAATCTTGGCCTGGAGATCAGCGTACATTGTCCTTGTCACACCTTTAGTCCCAACGGTGACATTATCGAGAGTGTCAACGAGGTGCTGGAGGTCAAGTTCAGAGGTGAGATGGCACTGGAAACGCTTGGGTTTCTCTCAAACACCGGCCGTCTTCAAATGCCACTTTTTTCCATATTTTTTTCCGAACGCTCATCGTTGGCCCTACTATTCTTCATTATGGGCTCAGTCCCTCTGAAGTCTTGTCCAGTGAACATGTGTGTCTCAAGCGTTGTTGATCCTCATTTCAAGCCTTTTCTTTTACGAAGATAATGGGTTTCCTTTCAGAGAGAGAAAGAGAGAGAGAGAGAGAGAGAGAGAGAGAGAGAGAGAGACACACACAGAGCATGGGAATACAATTGGTCTGGTATCTCACTTATCACCGGGGCCCCTAGGTCCCTTGGGCCCCGGGTCCTGGGAACACTCCCCTGGCTGGCTTGGCCACAAGGAATGTGCCGCCACGGTGCTCAGACATTTGGCCCAGAATTAAAGAGGGGCGTCCGTATCCACCAGCGGCATCCCTCCTGAGATCTCCGCTGCTTTAGCTATCAGGGGCAGATTGGATGAGCAGACAAGCCCGGGGGGGAAGGCTGGAATAGAGAAAGTAGGAAGCGAGAGGCGCATTCAGGAGGAGTAGGAGGACGTTTGGCCTCCACATTCTCTACTGGAGATGATCCTTTTACTGTAAAACTAGATGTAAAGTCCTGTTTTACATTGACAAAGACACATTTCCACACTTTTATTATTGTATATGCACATATGATTTGGTTATCTAGAATGGAGCATGGTCTGTATCTAACGGAGAACGGGGGGGGGGGGGGGGGGGGGGGGG
>JAODUH010000015.1:3326222-3337520 GCA_027564835.1 Typhlichthys subterraneus | reverse complement strand
GAGAACTTGGAACAAAAGTAAGCGACTTATTACACACCTCCCCCCCCCCCCCCCCCCCCACCCCCTACACACATTCTGCTAACAATCATCTCCTCTCTTCCTCTGTCATCTTTCTTTTTCATCTCCCCCCGTGTCTATTCTCTCTCTTGCTGCTTCCAATCGCTGCATTTTTGGTCTCCAAGCTTCCGTTTTTCCCACACTCTCCCCTGTCACACTGGTCGACCACAAAAATGCAGGACAGGGAAGAGTGTGAGGGGGCTCAGGAATTCCACACGCAGAGGGTAAACACAATGACTGCCAGGAAGACACACACGCACAAACACACGCGCACACACACACACAGGAGCAAACAGTGCACCTACGCAGCCACAATAACTTAAAGCACGACCCCTTCCCCCCGCTCCTGACCCTCTTACGCTGTGGGCTGTCCGGCTGTATCAATGACACGTGATCACAGTGAAGGCACTGACCTGCGTCCTCCACTGTTCTCAAGTGAGCCAATCAATGTGCTGCACAGTGGGCCAGAGGACAAAAATTATGCTCGGTTGCTTAGGACAAGTAGACACCCGCCTGTTTGGAAACGCACATATACGTTAGCTCATGCACCCTCATGCACGCACGCACACGTTTCACACATCGGCACGTTCGTGCCCCCCTCTCTCAGAGCAGGAGAATGCCCCCCCCCCGCCATGCGCCTTAAACAAACAAGCAGCATTGATCGGCCGGGCTTTGCCGGTGCTGTGTAATTAGGCCAGATGTTGGGCTAATAACGTTGGCCTTACAGGCGTGGGAAACAGCTGGCAGTTCGGCCCACTTCCACCTCCCTCACGCCTCTCCTCCTTTTTTTGTATTTTTCTTCTTCTGCGCTCCTCGTGCTTATCTCCAAACCAAACAGGGTTTTAAATGGTGCTCGGGGGGCCCCGGGCCCTGCCATTGAACTGCGTAGCATTTACGGTTCAGGCAGAATTCAGGCCTGCGATGAGGTTGTTTGGAGAGCAGGCAGATGCAGCCTGCAGCCAAGAGTGCTGCCGACGGAACTCATTAGCCCCGACGGTCCCTCGTGAACCCTGATCCCACCCCCACTCCACAACAACAACAACAACAACCAGGGAAATATGATTGACACCTGACAAGACCCGCTTGACAGGACTCTCGGACATAAATCTTGAATTTGTTTTGAACTTTCAGCTGTAAGGGGTTTAGGTATGGTAAGTCATTCTCGAGAAAGCTTGCTAAATTCAAACTAAATTCAAAGCAAAAATGCCTCTCCTTTACGGTGCTCCATCAGAAGCTCCGTCTCACACACTGGAAAAGCATTGCGAAGGCTAGGATATTGTTGTTGTGTAGAAAGTATACATTATTATTTCAGACCGCACAGAGAACGGTGAACTAGTGGACTACAAGGAGATATTTGGTCAATGTGACAAAAAGTGTATTAGCTTACAATTGCTTACAAAACCTTTAAAATCAAGCATATTGTAAATATCCCGAGTCAGCTGATCTTACTGGTTGAGGCGCTGAGTTGATGTGTGCCTGCCGTCCTGTCGGGAAGTGCTGGGTGGCTTGGGGATGAGGTTGGGGCCGGCACGGGCCTGGCTGGGGCCGTAGATGTGGTTGTGACTGGACGGACCCATGGCGTGGCTGGCTGGACGCTTGATGGATGAGCCTGTGGCACTGGTCACTTCCGACAGGGCCTTGGATCACAAGAACACGTTGGTTACTAAAACGCAGCCAGATCAGGACATTGTCCTTTTTGGCACAAGAGCTCCTTGATAAATCTAACATCATGCAATGGAAATATCTTGTAGCAGCCACTGCTCTCATTAAGAGCTACCCAAATTATCTCATGTCATCAAAGTGAAATATTAAAGGCCTTGAGATAAATTCATACGGAAATTAATGAAATTCCAGTCTGTATCAAAACATGCTCTAAATATCTGACAGTTGGCTGCACTCAAAAAGTGAATGCTTTGCATTATTTACGTGTTTAGATAAGATAGTACTTCAAAGGCTCAGGAAGGAAGAAAAGAGCAAAGACATTACATTTAACGGCTACCATTTAGCGGTGCCGCTTGTGATACAAGGGATCGCTTAGTGTATGCTTCCTCGTGTCCGTGCTACAGCTCTCTGCCACTTTATATGTCTAGCTAGCAGGCTAATGGCTTCCCAGCGCAGACGCTCAATGGGCCGGCAGCGGGACAGGGAATATCTGATGTAATTTTCGCGCTGATAAATGAGAAGCTGGGTTTCCAGGTTTGCAGGACCCGTAGCCGCGCTGGAGATTTTAGCGGGGGCCAGGAAGGGCACCTTTCTTTGGCTGCCATGTGGCAGCGGGCCAAGCCTGTGGAGGAGCCGCACAGTCTGCACCCAGTAACTGGAACACAGACTGGAGCTCTTGCTGCCTCTCTTTCTCTCACATGCTCTACTTGAAACACATCCTCTTTTTGTATTCACTTAAGCCAAATACTTCAATAAATCTTCCCGTAAGACCACAAAAGCTGTCGAGGTAAGTGCAAGGATGTGTAGCGCGTTTGTTTTCGGTGAGACCCGGAGAGCCCTTTTCGCTGCTGGCTCTCCGGTGTCATGGCAGCGGGGGGGGGGGGTGAGGGAAGGTGACTCAAACCAGCCGAAAGGCAGCTCCCTATGACCTCAGTAAATACACCGCTTGGCTCAGGCCCACGCCAGCAGCACTACGCTGTATTTCCGCCACTGTATACACAGTTAGCGCCATCAGTACCAGGTCCTAGATAGTGTTCTTCTACAGCCCGGTGACCGTTGACCAATCAAAGAGCTGGCCGTGGAAAGTGAGCGAGAGAGCACCGAGAGGGACCAAAGGCAAGGCACTGACGATCACTTCCATAAAGTCCTCATGCCGTAAGGAAGTCGGACCAGGCCAAGAAAAATACCACCTCAATTGCGCTAATTTGGGCCTAGCCTATACGATTAAATCCAACATGGTGACGCGAGGGCAATTGCATTACTCAGCTGAGAGCGAAAAGAGATCGTCTAAGCATCGAGTCCTGCGGTGCTGTTTCCCCTCCATTCACAGAAGGACTCCACAACAACTTGTCAGAAGATGAATGAACACACACTTCCTGTTGAGATTCCCTTTCAAAGCAACGGTGTAGTGCCTATCCATTTCCTCTGAAACATTGAAAATAATACACTTTCAAATGACCAAGGGCTCCTGGCCTTGCTAATCTCCTTCAGCAACCAGCCAACTCACATCAGTCACAACTAGTGGAGCGTGTGACGAAAAGGCGGTGCTGCCCTACCGCAGTCGAGCAAGTACGTGTCGCAAACTTTGTTTGTGTTGTACCGGGAACACAAATGGACCTCAGATCTGATATGCAATGGTTAGGAGTTTAAATCCATCATGGGGTCTGTGCTGGAGCCAATGCTTATGTGAGCAGGCCGCCTAGCTTATTCTCCTTTCCGAATGAGCACAGGCAACTCAGTTACACAGCCACTCAGCCCTCAGGTGTAGTTGTGTTAGAGCTTAGCAAATATATTCTCTCTTAACACAACAGGGATTCTTCCAATAGCTTTGGTACCTTTCTTGGTGCACTCGTTTATTTGCATCTGGAACGTGCCTGAGGTCAATGCAGCGTTAAATTGTGTCATTTTGCATTGGTTTGAAACTAACAGTGGCTGGCACTCTTCTCTACTCCTCACCATCCACTACAATATGAGCCACGACTGATACACTGAGCTGGGTAGGAAATATGTGGTTCTGAGGGCACTATAGCATAATGAGGAGTGCACCTTAAACAATCTAAATATTGTTTGACTTTTGTAGTTTTTTATTGATTTTTATTTCTACCAATGGTTTCCAGTTATAACTGATAATGACCTAAAAAACATGTGACATATTCAACTAACTGGCAAACTCTAGATACATTTAATCAAATTGGGTTCAAGCGGTACTGCCAGCAAGCAGTAGTCTTGCTCTAAGACATTCATCTCTAACAGCTAGGCCTTATTTGGAGGTGAGGGGGGCAACCTCTTCTTTATCATCTGCTTCTGTTGGTGGTGGCTACCTGGTGTCGACAGCGGCCCTGGTCCAGGAGCTGCCGAGTCTGCAGCCACTGCTGCTGCAGCTGCTTCTGAATGGCAAACTGGAGCTGGCTGCTGCTGCCGTTACTGGCCTGGTGCTGCTGCATGTCCTCCAGGAGGTAGTCCCCCTCCTTCACTGGCCTGCGGCTTGGGAAACATTGAAGGATGAGAGCATTAGTAATACTTCAGGCTTTAGCCACCACCAGGTAATGCGTTGATTTGCTGTTAGCACCGCATGTGGGTTCAGAATGTTGGCTGATCCTACGGTACTGTAGGGTGCATGACATTTCAGAAGAGGTAAATGCGTAGTTCGGTTCTCTAGTTATAACCTCACAAACCCCATATACACACAGAGCAAGCTATGAACGGCTTAGCAGTGAGTCACGAGAGAGGGTTTGCTACCGTCTCCCCTCCGTCAGTTACTTGTCCGTGCAGCCGACACAAGGATGTGGTGTAAGTCAATTAGCTGCCCCATTTCCTTCCACGTTTTGATTCGCGCAACACCGCGGGGCGAGACGTAAAAGAGACAAGACAGCTCCTCCGCGTCCCAGATGGTGACTGCATTGACCGCAGAAGCCTCAAGCCAACTGTTGGCATACGGGAGCCAACAGCAGGGAGAGGGGTGACGGGCAGACCTGTGGCCAAACGCAGGCCGGGCTGGAAGCCTTTTGCTCTCCGCCTCACTGCCCTGGGCGCTCCTTCATGTTCCATCCACGTCACAAAGCCACAACCTGGAAAGAGAACCTTGTGCCCGGCTCCACGCGTTGGTAACCGGATTATCTGTCATTAGGAGTAAGCCCGTTTCAGCCCTTCTGCCTCTTTGGCCACACGAGGCCTCCAGCCCAGCACCCCCTCCTTCCCCCCCAACCTCAGCACCGTCTTCAATAGAGGCTGTGTGGAGTCTGGTGTGCCGCTGTGTGCACCCTGTTAGCTAAAAATAATGCAATAAAGAGCTGTGTGTGCAGAGCAGAGGGGGAAAATATTAGGGAGAACCCCCCCCCCAAAAAAAAAAGCTAAAGATAGAGGGGATAGATAAGAAATTAGTCCCCTGGGGGTCCTAATGACATGAAATAAAAGTATTGGAAATTCCACCCATTATATATAAAAACAACATTTGTCCATTGTGAGAGTGAAAGGAAATATTAGCGGACTCACAGTTGCTGCAATCTTTTAGTGAAGCAATATGAGAAATGGTTTAAAAATAGAATTTAATCTTGAAAAACAATGCAACGCTGCGTGAAATTAAACCAGCGTCATTCAAATGTCTACATGAAACATGTTCACATCTTGCACAGCCAACCACAGACACAAGGGATCTGGAAAGCCATGTGAATGTGCTATCCGCCCATGCTTTTCTCACTTCACATAATGGCATACCGTAAAAATGACGGCTGTGACCCTGGGTCCATTCAATTCTTTTCTTAAGCGTCTAGCCGACTAACAAAGGCTTGTCTGTGGCTCTTGCAGGGCTAGAGTTTATGACGCCCGGAGACAAAAAAAATATGACTCTTTTGTTTATAACGGTTGTTATTTCCCACTGTTAGCACCTAGTGCAGCTATGCTTAGGAAACGCAGCTCATTAATATTTAACAACACAACAGTTTCACACAGTTCATGGACATTGAACACACAATAACTAACAATAGATCTATGCTGCAATCTGTGTATGAAATATCTCTCTCAGCATAAAGGTTCCAGTGACAATGTTGCCAAAGCATCAAACAATACACAAAGCAAAATACTATCCAACAACTTTCAGAGTACACAACATGAACATCAACATAGTTTTTATATATATACTGTAAATATATTAGAAATAGAGAGAGACGGCGAGAGTCTGAGAATCCCATCACTAATGCAGCACATGTAGAAGGCTTCAGGTTTCTGGGACTCCCCTGCCTGCGGGCATCGGTTCACTTCCTGCTGCGCTCGCCGCTCTGTAATATGATGATGTGCTGTATTAATCAAACATGCAGAATGAGTGGGTCATGTCAGTGTGAGCTGGCATCTTGCAACCGCCAAACGCGCCATAAACCTCGGGTCAACATGGACATCGCCATTCGAGATGTCAGGGTATTTCCGATGATTCCGGGGTAAATCGTTCTGCTTTACACGGTCTACATTCTATTTGGCATTTGCTATTAGCCATGATAAAATAGTGGTAACATAAGCCTATTTTTAAATATTCTACAGGCCTAACTATGTTCCTAAAATACTCACACGTACTGTTAGTCACTGTGGATAAAAGCATCTGCTAAATTATTTTTGTAATGGTATTTGTGAAACTGAGAGGGGAGTGTCATAAAAAAAAGAAAATAAGTTGTTTGACTTTGGTGTAGACTAGAAGGGAAAGATCTCATGACATTCTGCTAGCCATGACTGACAGCATACACTGTCTCAAGTTGGAAAGGCATGCTTGTACGTTAACATTGCCATTTAATCTTCACAGTAAAATTTCCTATTATTCTCACCTTAGAGCACCTCAAGACTCCTGCCACATCTGGCTTCAATTGATGTGAATAAAAATCATATTTTCTTACCAAAAAGAAGAACGAAATAAGACCAATTTTGTGGAACCTTTTTCCCTACGAATGCATTTTTAAACTTGCTCCTGAGGTTTTTTTTTGGGGGGGTGGGGTGGTAAATGGATTTTTGGCTGAGCCAATGGACAGTCACAAAATGTGCTGGAATGAAATGTCCTGACAACTACAAGACCAAGTAAAACAACAGTGAGACAAAATATCAAACAGAGCTAAAAATACAGAGTATTAGTACTATGGTGGCAGCGGCCCTTAAACAGACACTAAAGATATGTTGGCTTTGTGGATGGTTTGCACAACAAGATGTACAGTTGACCGGCCGTAGTATTCCTAAAAGCTCATTAAAACGACTGTTATTAGAAAGTCATAGTGATTCCCCTAACAAAAATCCAGGATTAAGGTGGAATCATTTCACTATTCTTTCCCAAATGTATCGGAAAGCTAGCATTCTTGATGGCAGCAGACCATGTTGTGTAGGTACAGTATGTGTTTAAAGATAGCAGACCCTCCCTGGTTGTCTGCAAGATGAAGGGGTGGGTTGGCTCTGGGTGCTGAGGCAGCATACCTGGCAGATATTGGCAGCAACACTTCAAAGAGCAGCGCTACTCTTTGAAACCCATCATACTTCACCCCTGTGGTTGCTTAAGGAGCCAGTGTGCTTAACAGTTTCAGTATGTTTGGCACACAACATCGGCCCCAGAGTACTGTACAGTACAGGGGAAGGGGCTCAGGAAATCCTATGTTAAAAGAAACAGTGCAGAGACCAAATCAAGGTAATTTATCCTAAAAGAATCTCATCAAATATGTTACACTGCTTTAAGATCGAGTGCCAAGCATGGGTCCGGGGGTAATTGGATAAAACATAAGGTTTTAGGTTACGGCTTACAGTAGTAGCAAATGGAAAGTTGTAGGGAGTCACATATTATCAGGAGAACTTTGGAATAAATATTTAACTAAAGCGATCACAAGATTTGTAGGTTGATGGTCAGTATTATTCTTGTTAATGATATACCGGTATGTATGAATGTATGTATGTGTGTGTGTGTGTGTGCGTGCGTGCGTGCGTGCGTGTGTATATATATATATATATATATCATTTAACTGTTCTGAGCAGGGACCAATGTATTAAATACATGTACAGTATGAATGTTATAAAGGAGTCCAGGAGTTCAATAGTGAAAACAATGAAGGCATTTACAGTAAGCAAAAATAAGATTCTCTTTGCTTCGTCACATGAAGATTATACAATGCCTAAAATTATTAAAACTAAACCTCTTTCCCTCGGTTTGTGGAAACAATAACATTTTAAAAAGGGAAAAGGCCAGACATTCCAGGAATTCCCTCTCAGTATCATACATAAGGAAGGGCTGGACTGGGAAAAACACAGACCACCAGATTGGGGCCAAATCGTCTGAGACACTGTCACTCACTGTAAAAACGACCATGATGATCAGCCTACACAAACTTAATATGCTGTGACTAAAGGGTTTCCCCTTCTTCCACATTTTTTCTCTGTCTATTCTTCATTCCTTTATCATCATGTGTCCAGTGGGGCAGTGGGAGGATTGGGGATAAAGTACTTGGACTATGTGGCCGAGTGTTGACTGCCCCTTCATATCCGATGTAGCGCATTGAGCTGCCAGCGTGCTTCACACACTTCCAGGCTGCCAGCGACCAAGTCCACTGCTAAGCTAGCTTCACAAAAGCCAAATTAGACCAGGAACAAAATACCAGTTTCCAGGCATGCATTGTACTGGCATGCCCAAAGGGCGCTGGAGCCGGGACAGATTTCCCTTTCCCCCCAAAAGACTTGCAGTCTTCAATCTAAAGATTTGTCAGAGAGGTTTTATTGACTGTGACCAAACAGGCTACCGCAATTTACGGTATAGAATTGTTGAGAGTTGATTGCACACAAAATCCTCAAGACACTAATTCTGTGATTTGGTGAACTATTCTTGAGTACTACACAGAAACGAACCATGGAAACCTCACACCAGGCAAGTGGTTGGCACCCAGTGAGGGCATGAATGAAAATCGAAGCTTCATTTCATATTGCTGGTTCTGAAAGCAACACTGCTGCCTCAGCGTCAACTGAACCTGCTCTGTATCTTCCTGTGTACAATGGGCAAGTATTGTATCTCGCACTGCAGGCTCCCCGAGGAGAGAAATGGCTGTTTACCTTGGCAGTGGACCCAACTTGAGATTGTAATGCCCCATTCCCCCCCTCTCTGCAGAGGGGGTAAGGTGTGGGGGTATGGAGGAGCCTACATGAGCACAACGGTCAAATTTCACCCAGGACAGCATTGGGTGTAGCTCTTAAAAATGGACCCTCTTCTATAGAGCAATATAAAGAATGTTGTTGTTGTTCGACTCACCTAGCTCTGCGGGCCGGAGCCGATTGGACGACCCTGGTAGGCCCCTGGCTCACAGCGACAGTGGGGAGTGCCTTAGAGACCGCTGTGAAGCCCCCTCTGCTCAGCATCCCGTTAGCAACATTCAGGTTGGTCAGCTGGAGGAGGAGGAGACCACCATGACAGGTTTACAGTATGGTACCCATCCCCTTAGATCACCCCCCCCCACACACACACACACACACACACACACTACCTTTCCTTCACCACCAGGATTGGATCTCCCGGCTGCCACAGTCTCATTAATCTGGATCTGTGCGAGATGTACACAGTACGGCACATGGCAGAGCTAGGCTCCGCTCAGCGCTTAATATAGCCCCCCCCCCCGCCCCATCAGCCTCCGTTATCACAACGCGCTAGGTCAAATCTGTTTTAGCACCATATCTGAGCTCGCACTCAACCCAGGATTCTGTCAGCATAAACACCGGGACCTGCCTGAGTCGACCGATCCATCCCATACCGCTCTGGGCGCTACAGTGGAAGGAAAACAGGAGTGCTGCTCTGCTATTTTATTCCCAAAGTGTGTGGCGAAAACGAAGAATGAGGAATGTGAACAGAAATGCAGAAACGATGTCACAGGTGAAATAAGGCTCTTTGTGGGGTGGTGACACTTTCTGATAAATGTCCATGGCTTATCCAACTCCCTTCATAATTGAAAAGGCTGTTTTAAGTTAAGTTTTATGCTAACTGTGGGAAGGTGAGCAAAATGTTTGCCTGGTCGTCATGCCAGGAAAATGGAAATGTCAAAATTCCTAATAGGCAGGTGTTTAAATGGAAGCAGGATCTGACAAAACACCCGCCAGGGTCAGCAAGCTCCTTGAAAAAGAAATACAGCAGATCATTTACACCACAATATCAACTAACAGTTGATATTTGTCAATCTTCAGTTGTCAGCCTTGCGTTTGCTGTTAACCTTTTCCAGCCAAGGCCAATGTCTATCTAGCAGCCTATTTCAGCACTGTGGTATCTGCCTAGTAGTTTGCAAGAAAACCTATTAGCTGCTAAAATAACGCAGGCACGTTGATACATAGATGCACTGTACAGTGCAATTTCCCCATTTTGAGTAGGCTGCTGGTCTAACCTAACAAAATACTTCCATTCCGAATAGTGACTCTTCTCTGCCAACAAGGATTATTACACATGCAAGTGCATACTGTGCCTCTCTTGGGTGTGACGGTCAATTATTAAGGGCGGGAGGCTGAGGAAATTAGCGCGCGTGCACACACACACATACACACACACACACACACACACACACACACTCGGGTGCAGATGAGGTCTGGCTTGTGGCCAAACATGTCAGAGGATATCAGTACTCAGGAGTTGAGTGTTATCACATTTCACCACTTACGGCACAAGGCCCGCTGCTGCTATGTGTATAATTACTATAATTCTCCCATCATGTCAGGTGTTTGGTGTTCCCACATGCAGGCAGGAGAGTTAGAGGACTAGAATTCTTTCTCTAGCTTGCTCCATGTGAGATAAAGGCTTTCATATCTTATTACAAATGGGCTTTGCCCATATACAGTTCTGTTGACAATGTATGCATTAGCATGAGCGATTGCTGACGCTGAACTGGAGTAGCAGGGTGTTGCTCGTCTTCGCACAACTCTCTCCGCTGAGTTGAGAAAGCGACAACAATGACTTCTAATCTAAAAAAGCGCACGGAAAGGCAAATACGTACTTTTAGGCCAACAACTCAACTGTTTTTACTCTTCACAAAATAAGCAAGCTGCCATTGCCAATGGGAGTTACACCAAACACCTTTCAGAGAGACGCCATAGCAAACAGCCAGGAGGAAGCCATAAAAGTGCAGTCTGTGTGGTCTGCTGCTGCCATCGCAAAGTCTCCTGAAAGTAAGAATCATCCAGAGAAGTGGGTGAAGAGGGGGATGAAATAGAAAGAGATAGAGATGTGGGGGTCGGGTGGGGCGGGAGGTCTCCACCCCCCCCTCACCCCATGCCACACAACGAACCTTCTAGAAAGGAAAGAGGGTGGCGTTGGAGCCGACGGAGCTGCCGCTCCCCCTGTCCGGTGCCAATTTGCCACATTCTTCCATTTATAAGCATCAATTACACCACACACACACACACACACACACACACACACGACGCAGTAGCCTGTTCAGCATCAGCAGAAAGCACTCCCCTGTGGTGCATCTGATAATGAGACCTCACACAGAGCCTGGGCTCAGCGCGGCTCACCGCTAGCACAGCCAGCAACCCCCCCCACCCCCCCCCACCACCCCCCCCATTACCAAAACACCTTCCTCCCTTCAGGCCCCCCGGCTT
>JAODUH010000015.1:3304126-3326212 GCA_027564835.1 Typhlichthys subterraneus | reverse complement strand
GGGGGGGGGGGGGGGGGGGGGGGGGGGGGGGGTAATCGCCGCTGGGCAATCCGGGGCTAGCGGGGCTCCGTCAATCGGCACCTGGTAGTGCGGGCGTCGACGGAGAGGAACACGGCGAACCTCACAGTGAGACACCAAAGAATTACAATGCAATGACGATCGTGCTGCCCCATGTTGCCCGCGGCGACAAGGCTTACGTGCTGCGTCAGCAGGTTGACGTGGCTGGAGCCGGCGTAGTGGCGGGCGGCCTGCTTGTCGGCCAGCCTCTGGAGGGCCGAGGCGATGGCCTGCTGGTTGGCCTGAGCCTGGGCCGACAGGGAGTTGAGCTCCTCGAAGACCCCCGCAGACTGAGGCCTGAGCCTGCAGGAGCTGATCCTCTTCATCACTGAGACCCACCAGGAGCAACCACCCGGAACACAACACAACAGAATAGAATATAACAGCATAGCAGCATAGCATAGAACAGGACATAATAGGAAATAATAGAAAAGGGCTGAATTAAATAAGACACAATTAAATAAGACAGAATAGTATATAGAATCGAATATATATAGTATGGAAAAGAACAGAAAAGAATAGAATCACCTTTATTGACAAGTAGCAGGCAATTACATTACATACCAGGAACTTTAAATGATGGTGGTGTGCTTTCAGGCAGCCAAAAACATACATTCAAAAGATACACAAGGGATTTACCACATACTATAATTGATCATATTAAAAATGTTAATAGTAGAGTAACGCGCCTAGCGTGGTGTGTCACACTGACATAGCATCCGTGTGTGGGGGGGGAGAGCGAGCATGAGACTGAGGTGGAAGCGTGCGCGATAAATAAGCGACACACCAGCGTGCAGGCTGTGCAGGCGCTCGGCCTCACCTTGGCCCGCGGATGTAGGACTGGAGAGCCTCTGGCTGTACGCGTGCAGGGATGTGGGCATGGAGGAGGCTGATAGCGTGAAGGAGGTAACCCTCCTCTGGGTCTGTGGGAGCGCGGGCACACCGCCGGGGTCTGCGGGGGCCACGACACAGGCCGAGGGCTGGCGGTGAGCCGAGGAGGAGGAGGCGTTGGCTGTGCAGGGAGGGCGCTGGGACTTGGCCATGGCCTGGGCGTAGGACGGGGGCACAGAGGGTGATGGTGGGGGTGGGCAGTGGAGAGGGAGGGACTCTGGGGGAGGCAGGCGCCGCTGTAGGTGGATGTGGGTGCAGTCTAAGGCGGCGGGGAAACTGGAGGAGTGCTGCAAGGCCATGACCGCTGGCTTGGCTCCTTGGCCATCTCCCTGCCGCTGCTCTGCAGGCAGCTCCGGGACGCGGGGGGGCTCTCCGCCACACTTGAGGTCAGGGGGGGCTCTGAGCGTGGAGAGAGAGGGTTCTGAGGAGCTGGACGCCCCTTTGGCCAAAGGCAGAGCTGTATCCGACAAGGAGAGAAAGCAGGGCCGCTTTATCGCCAGTTAGCCGTTTGTTTGCCCCTGATGAGCACTAATCATTTGAAGCTGACCTTTTCCTTGACTTCTGGTGACTCAATAGTTTCCCCTAAGACAGGAAAACTGAATTCCCGTTCAAATTACTCTTACTAAATACATTTTTAAAAAAAAAACTCACTTTTCTTCTTACACTGGATGGACTCTCCTGAGGCGTTTTCTTCTTCCGTCTTCGCCCCCCTGACCTTTGTTCCCAGGAAGACACTGATGGATTTATTTGCCTGTGTGTAGAAGGTCAGAACTTCCTCCAGGTCGTGTTCACTGTTAAAAGACAACAAGGCGTTTAAAAGATAAACGTGCTCTGCCGTCTGAGAGCGAGCCAAGCGTTGAACAACGCGCCCACTCGCTGACCTTGCTCTAGCGATGTACTCCTCGAACACAGAGGGGTTGATACTGCACTCCTCTCCCTTGCTATGCTGCTGCTTCTTAATCACATGTTCGGTTTCCTGCGAAGATTAGTAAGAGGCCAAGAATGCTCAAATGTCTAGCGGGGAGATAGTGGCATGTCTTTCAATAGCTTTATCTTCTGTTGTAATCTTGCCCCCAAAAATATTTTACTACGCGATAGCAATGCAGTGATATCGTAAAGTCGTGCGAAAAGGCCGCAACGTGGCGGGCCAAATCAGACCGGAGGTGATGGTGTGAGACGGGCTACCTTGTTGTAACAGTGGATGAACTCCCCTAGCTGGTGGGACAGGACCCGTCTGCGTTCTTGGAGTGGTAGCTGGCGGCTTGGCATGTCCATTTTAAGCCCCTGATGAAGGTTGCTGGCGGCCCTTCTGAGGAAACGGATCACCAGCTCCTGGACGGTGCAGGGGAAACAAACGTATGCTTTACAGCCAGTGCCCTGAGTCATGCACACTTCGCAATAGTCATACTGGCTTGTGTGCTTTCTATTATACGCTGCTAGACAAATCTTAAAACACTTTTGCCTCAGAGACTGACACGGGTTCACATTAGTTTTCCTCAAGCGTGTGGGGCCAACGGCGATGGGGTACGCCATTCTGACGAGACTGCGCGGGCCAACTTTACTTTGATGCACGTTGCACTTTCCATTTCCACGTGGCCACAAACGCCTTGTACACATTAGCTCTAGAAATGTGGTACGGGGCGACTACCGCTGCATAATAAAATGATAAATCCAAACAAAAATACATATTAACACTTACATAGCGTGCCAAGAGAGAGAGAGAGAGAGAGAGATATTTAAGTAGACATGCCAGCTCACAAGGTAAACAAGCTCTTTCCACACTGATTTAAGAGGTTATCAGTTTACCATTTGGTCGTTGTCCTTATCCGGGCAGGGAGGCATGATGTCCGCCCTGCTCTCCGCCAAGAGTCTCTGCTGGACCCGCAGTAGGTAGGAGGAGAACGCTGTCCGGGCCTGCACTATACTGGAACACAGTGACAACCGGAGAGACGGGGGGCACCAGAAAGACAAGAAGAACAAAAGAGAAAAGAAGTTTGGAACGGAGACAGAGAAGCGAAGCATGGGAAGGATATCTACGGGAAGCCAATACATAACACACACACACACGTCTTTAATGATTTACGCTCTTGCTTAAACAACTGTTTTTATTATCTTTTGACTCCCTGACAGTTAATAATAAGCATTCGCGACTAGGACTTCAGCCAGAGCCGCTGGAATTTGCGGTAAAGTTGATTTTGGCTTTTTGGCATTTCTAACACATTTCTAGAGCACGGACAAGCAGTGACACACATTCCTGTTGCCAACGTCCACACAGGCATTCAGAGAAAGAGAACATCAAGGGGTTCTGTTGGAGCACAGCACGCAGTCTTGTCCTGCGCTCTTCATCGCGCTGGTGAGATATTCTCAAGGCCCGGCTGAATGTGAAAAAGGTTCCGTCAGTGAAAGCTGTCAAACATAAACATTGATATACTGTAGTATAATTGCAGAGCTCCGTGCACGGTCCTGGCAAGCTCTAAAGGAATTTCTACAAACTCAGACATGTTATTGTAATTCCACCTCCGATTTCAATTTCAGCCCCCATGTTAAACATCAAGACTGCAGTCTTTGTTGTAATTTAGACAGAAGCTTATAATACTGATTAATGTTGCTCTAAATGTCCAGGTCAATGAGCTGGTGACAGGCTGACATTTGTGTTTTTGACAATGAGTTCCACAATTATAAACCAAGACAAGTTTTCTGTCGTCCCTGTTTAGAAATTGGTACATTTTAAGTATATTTTCTGGGGTTTTTTTTCTGAGATAATAAGACCCCATTCTCCATGCAGTATGTAAATAGAGAAGAAGCTGGATTTGACAAACAAACTATAAATTGTAGGATTTACCTAAAAAAAAACGTCAAAGTAAAATTGATTAAGAACATCAATCATTCGTATGTTTTTTTTTTACCCAGTTAGTTACTCTTACTATACTGAAAAACATAATACATATATAATAAATGAGAACTCTAAGCTGTACAGTAAAGAAACCGGCAGTAGTACTGTAGTATTCCAGGTAGGGACCGTGTAGACAATAGAGAAAAAGCGTAAAGTACAGCTACTCCTGGATACAAAGAATGTGTTGTCCCTAGACCATCTGATGTGCTCTGGTCAAAACACGCCGTGAGCTACGAAGACTAGGCCACATTTCTTTTCAGGCCTTATTATGGCTGGTGCCTGGAAACACCTCACATTTCTCCTGCTGAAGAAGGATTAAAGCGAGGAAAGAGGAGGGGGGAGGAAAAGAGTGGAGCACACCGACCTAAGGTTCCAACCCTGCTGGAGGATGCAGAGCAGGTTGACTCGGGGCTTGGCGTGGCATCTGGCTGTTGCAGAGCAGGGCAGGCCCTGTGGTAGTGAGGCCACCGGCGGTGTTGTCCCCGCTACCGGAGCCTTGCGCACTGCTGGCTTTTCCCGCGGTGGCTTCTCCTGGACCCACTCCTCTTCCTCATCTAGGCCTTCATTGCTGCTGCTGCTGCTGCTGCTGCTCTCTGCAAGGGAGGGTTTGGACTGTTGTTTTGAGGTGCCTGGAGCCTCAGGGAAATAAAAATGGCAGCTGCCTCACTGGGAAACACATCTCCACATCCTAGCATAGAGAGAGGTCCTATTGTCGCTGTAATGAAATCAAATCACCCATACTCGTATTTGGATAAATCTCACGTGACACAGGGGAGCTCTTTATTGAAAACGTTTGGTTTCATGAGTGTCTGATGTTTCCCGCCCCCCCACTTAGCTACAGTGTCCGTGGTTGGAGCCGAAGACAAGAGAAGAATGTCTTGCTGAACCGAGAGAGAATGGGTCATGGCAGTACCGCATGTCTCTCTCCTGGTGGCCGCGCGCTGAGCCAGGCGGCGCTGTCTCCAATTACGGGCCTCCAGAGACAGCAGCTTCCTCTCGTACTGGACCAGGTGGCTGGCATGGATCACTCCCACCCGCAACTGCACATTGCCGCTAGGGTTGTTCCTGGAGGGAGGGAGGGAGAGAGAGAGAGAGAGAGAGAGAAGAAGACATGCCAGCTTAGAAGGTAAACAAGCTCTTTCCACACTGATAGGGGGGACCTCAGAACAAGTAAGCGCTAATATGTGAATGAGACAGGGGTGACTTGTTCTCAAAGCAATATGGAAAGATATATATATATATATATAAAAAATGACTGAATAGAGAGGCCCAGATAATAATGTGCATTAGCCAAGCCGGTGGTTAAAAACTGAAAGTCGATACTGATTTTAAGGACCATAAATGGACGGTTCATTTAAATAACAAAAATTTGGAGAAACATAAAAAGGGATGATCCATGTGGCGTCCCCCCAACCCTTTCCACTTTTCATGCTCCATAACCATCTTTCCCCTCTTGTCCCAAATGAGCAGCCACATAAATGCTGGGCGCACAATGGAAAACATTACTGCGAGACATTAACATGCTCATCTTTATTAACTATTCCCCCTCACCTATCCAACCGACAAATCAAACAAACACTGCTGTAGTATCGGATCACTTGCCTCACGTGACGGAGAGGCCGCCCTCCCCCACCAAATTCTAAACCACAAATGGAAGCACTTACCTTCCACGGAAAAGTCGGTTGGCCAACATGGAGTTCATGGATGTCTTGGACTCCAGATACCCACTGAGAAATAGAGATAATAATCAAATTACATTAATCAGAAGTGCAGGGCACAATTGGTCTTATTTGTGGGATACGCTAAAATGGGGGCAATTGTGGAAGAGCTAGTCTGAAAGCAGCCACTGTTAAATGCCCTAGCAATTTCCCAGACCACTCAATAACATGCTGTAAAAAAATCCACTAAATCCCCCCACTACTAACAGACCCATAAAGTTAATCAAGCAGCAAATCCCTCGCATTGGAATATGGACTGTGAGCTAAAAAAATAGATTTCTTCTCAAACAGGGGTTGTTATGCCATTTATACTTCAGTCAGTGCTGGATGTGAGCCATGTTTGAAATACTTTTTTTTATTAAAACCTGCAAAGTCTATAAATACGCTAACCCTACTTTTCCAACTACCTATGCCTGTTCGATTTGTGGGAAATCCTAGCAAAGGTCTACAAACTTTCTAATATTGTTTATATCTATTCTTCTTTAATATCCTCATTATATTATATATATATATATATATATATATATATATATATATAAATTGCCTATGTATTTAATGTTGTGCTGTTATTCAGCACATTTTGAGGGTCAGGGGTCAAAAGGTTATGGATGGATATTTTAAATACCGGTAACTATCCTGAATCAAATTCCCTCCAAAGATGGGATGAACAGCGAGTGGGATTGTGGACAAAGGGCTTACCCATACAGCTTCCAGGTCTCTGTGGTAGGAAAGATTCGGATAAAACCTCCTCTTCTCTCCTCCTCCTCCTTGATCTTCCGTAGAACCTTGATCTGACAGAAGAGGAGAACACACAAACTAGCGAGCTTGCTCTCTGTGTCGATTTCAACAGTAGTGAATGCAGATCCGTCATTGATATCGATAGGTAGGTACCTCCTCAGCAGTCAGACCCAAGGTTCTTTCTGCCTGCCCTGGTTTTCCCCCCGTCGTGTCCTTGGAGCCCTCGGCTTCTGGGTTATTGCCTGACGTGGGCTTCTGCCGCTGCATGGTGACAGAGTGGAGCTCAACTGACAGTATGACACCGTTATGCGTGTGTGTGTGTGCGTGCACTGTATTTCCACTGTCCAACACAAATACCAGCCAGCGAAGAATAAGATACTAGAATTGCTCTCAGCGTCAAATGCTTCTACTGTTGTCAGTTATCTCTCTTAGTACAACCCCCCCAAAAAAACACCTTTAAGAAGCTAAACTAACATTTAGCAGTAAAACAGAACCGTGTCCCCTGTGTTACATACTGTACAGTGCGTGGCACATTTTCACTGCTCATGGGCATTCCTGGCGGGCCCTCCCCCGCTGCATGCTCTACCAGGGTGTGATTGACGACTTTGGCACGCGGCCTTGAGCGCGGGCCAGACAGCGGGAGCGCAACCCCACAGGATCACATACAGAATTTGTCAACTAAAAAATGGGGGGTGCATGTAATTTGTCTGACGTGGCTTTGGAAAGAGGGGAAGGGGAAGGGGGGGCAGATACCATGCCAGCCAAAGACTGATGAGGTCTAATCCCCCTTAAAAGAAGAATGTTTATACTCAAGTGCTACCCCTAATCATAGCGCAGGGAGAGGACAGGTTTTCTATAGGGCTCTGGGGTTCTGGAACTGCCACTGTGACAACACCAATTTAGCGGTGGGCTTGTTGTTTTTTTGCTGTCTGGAGACATGGCTTAAAGCTTGAGACAAGGCACAGCAAAGTTCCCGGGACTCTGATTTAAGTGGTGCATTGCAGCATTAAAACAGTCGCTCGCCAACGCCCACTCCGCTAATGTAATGGGCATTCCTATTAGAAACGTTAGGAATCGATAAAAGCAATCTGTCTGCCACTACAACAAACAGCAAAGTCATTTATAATCGGATATAACGACAGAAAGCAGAAACCCGTCTAGACTGAGTTTGACATAGTGATGCTCTTACCAGCAATGCAACAGGTGTCGGTGAGCGGCAAAGGAAAATAGAGAGAGAAAAAAAAAGTTAAAAGTTAATGGGACTGACTTGAGATGAAACTTACCATTCTGGCGTGGATTGTGGGTGCCGGCGTGGAGAAACATCTCTGAGAAGCAACGGGTGGAGACGGTCAACCTCTGAGACACCACATCTCAACACTGAATGTGTGCAACACAACACACATCTACACACAAGTGGGTGTCTATCTGAACAGGCCCCGGCCTGTACACAACATACGCTCGAGTATGAGGTTTAATTGGGTAATCTCTCCCTGCTAAATCCCGGGCCAACGGTGGGTGTAGCAGGGAGTTCCTCATTAAGCAACGGGTCACTTAGATTAGAAATTATAAAACGACACGAAGACGCAGAGGGCAGCGTTCGCAGTGATGTCACTCAAACGTGTAATTTCATTACCAGTTGCTTTACATTACAGCAAGTTTTCCATGAGCATTTGAGAGCAGCTGGATGGCAAACGGGCTACAAGGCAGGAGTGGGAATGTTGTATAAGAAGCATTTGGCTTAGTGCACCACTTGATTGGGAGCGTTTTATAATCCTTGCCGTGTATGTTTATTAAGAATGAGCGCAGTACCTTCTGGGATGGGTGTCTGAAGCCGGGCTCCATGGAAACTTGGGAGTCCATGCGTGGCTGTCTCAAAAGGGGGTCCTGACACACAAAGCCTGCAGAAATGTGACAGCTCATCGAGGGAAATGTCGAGGACAACGCCAATGAAATCAGATTTTAAATATGCTATTCATTCCTTCACCCTGGGCCCGCTTACACTACATCTGTGAATAATGACTACCGTCTTCCATAGCCAGTATTGAGAAAGAGGGGTTTAACTTTACGTTTCATATGCGATATTCATACTAATCTACACCGCTTTATGTTTTGCTTTAATGTTCAGATAGTGCACAGGCACAATTCAGACAGATATTAATAACACTTTCCCAATGGTATTTGCTCACTTCAGCTGGTCCCAGATTGTCCTGAACTGGAAGACAACACAGATTACCATTTTGCTTTTTTAACTTTTGGAGAGATTTAATACTCACAAATGGTCCAAGCAAAAAGAAAAAAAAACTTACATACTGAACTGATTTCCACCATTTCCAGTGTAAAGTGGTGTTACAATACAAAGGACTATGAAGTCCATGTTTTCCCAATCTTATCTGTGTATAAATACATTAAATAACTATAATCACACAACATTTACTTGATATCCCTGTGATTTGTGTTTATTTTCATTGCCTTAGGCCCTACAAAGAAAGTGTATTAAATAACGTATTTGGGCTTTTAAGCTAAAATACCAAACATATAAACAAACCGTTCTCATTTCTGAGTATGTACTTAAAATTGGAAACAAATTGTAATAGATCTCCAAAAGAAATAGACCTCCATGTCAGATACTCAACTTGGCAAAGTGTTTTAGGTTTGATATCTTGGAGACCCACTTATACAAGAAATCTTAAACACTGGTCTTTGATGAGAACAGCACCTGCCATTTAATTAGGAAAGTGACCTTCGCTATTGAAAGCTGGTCCAAAGCACAAAGATGGCGAATATATGTTTATGTGAGAGATAACTTTTCAGTTTGAGGTGAATCATTTCAATTGACAGCAGAGACCTGCAGGGTATTTGCACTACCTCATCCAAGGTGTCAGGTATAAAAAAAAATGAAATATCAGTCCGCTGCCACGTTCTTGCCTAAACGTGGCAATTATTACAAACATGGTATGGCGCGTTACTGACAGCTACACACAAGGGGAAAATTAATGCTAATGGCATGCGGTCATTATTTACAGGGCTGGAATGCTGCCCAAGTGCCCAACAGCGCCAGGGTTTGTTTGGTGAATAATAGATGGGCTGTGTTGTACATGCCACTGCTCACTTTGCCCAGGCCTATAGTGCCTCAGTCCAATGATAACTGGCAAATTATGATTCTACTCTCTCATTTAATATGGGAGGGGAAAGGGGGGGTTTCAAGCCACAGCCTGGCCCGGACACACACACGCATCACAACAGCCCTTCCCCAAGAGTGAATGCAGAGGAAGACTAAGCCCCCCCAGAGCCACTCTGCAGCGGCTCTGAGGATGGCATGGACGACAAAGGGTTGTGGTCTATGTGAATGTGAAGAAAACAGGGATTTTGAAATACAATCTGATTAATATGTCACTCTTGTGTACTTGTCGAGTCTTATCTAACATCCGAATGACTGTGTTGCACTGAGCGCATCGCTTGAAAGGATATATGATTCTTCTCTGGTAAAAAAACTTTTTAAAAGCTATTGCTAAGCCCTGTTTTAATGCACGAGAATGCAATAATTATGTGGGAGACGAGAGAGAACAGAGACACATCTCGATGCCACAACCCTGTTGTATAAACAGCGCTGATCTCTGCCTAGGGCTAAGCATTTTTTACAGCTGCATGCTAAAGACGACTTTAGCCTGACAATGAAGGATCGTGTTTCTCAAGAGCGCCTAATCACTGCAAAACAACCAAGTCCTCTGTTGACAACTTGCCCCACAAGTAATTTAATGTTAATTAATAATTGCTGTGGTTTTTGCACAATGCAAGATCGCCTTTATGGAGCCATCTTTCTATTTTCTAGTACAGTTTGAGGTTAATTTAACCAGCTGAATTTGGAGTGAACAATTAAGCGTAAAACAATAGCTGACTGTGTCCAAGTGCTGGAACTCTCCATCGGACAGTAGAAATTTCAAAAGATCTATGCCTTTTTGGAATGAGGCTACTGTTACTGGGCTGAGACATAAGTACAATGGAAGCTGTTGCAGGCTAAATGCTGGAGGGCGTTCCATCCTAATTGGTACATTGAATTAGGCCCGAATAAGCAAGCACAATAGGGACAGAAGATGCATTTGGGTTTTTGTATGATCAAGACAGCAATACGGTGTGTTTTTAAAAGAGTAAAGACAGACCCTCCCAAACCATAATACGCAAGCTAATATTTATTGTGCTGATGCTTGGTGGCCCTTCTACTAAACATCTAGCATTCAGTATGACCTGAATATCAACAATGAAGCAACCAGAACAAAACCTCATAAATATTTAGATGCTGGATAAACATGAACTCACCCACAAGAGAAAGCATGTCTGATATCATACTGGCTTTTATCTTCAAATCCAGGGGTGCGTCACTAAAAACAAAGATTGTGTATGAAAATAGGAAAAACTGCTTAACCCTCATCGAGCCACAGTAACAGAAAGCAGCATACTGTGGGCCTATCTTTTAACATGAGCAAAAAGACTAACTAAGTCATCATTTCTGTTAGGATAGATTTACTGTCTTATGCCAAAGAAAAATGCTTAGTGGCAATTGCATTACGAGTTAGTAATCCATATAAGATTTGGCTACAGTACATGCCTTGCCAAAGAGTATTTATCAAAAAATAATCTAAATGCACTTAAAAGGCTCCCGTGTGCGACAAGTTGCTGAATTTTGTTTTAAAGCTCACCATTTATTAAATATGTGAGAAGAACCAATAAAATGGTTGCATAATAATGTATAAAAACACTTGCTTTTGTTGGTAAGTTACAGCTGTTTTCAGTAAGGCTCTCGGTCAAGCGGTTAAACGCCACTGCCTGTAAACGGTGAGATCATGACGTGACATCACTCACCAGGCCAGGGAGGGCGAAAGGTTCACCTCCAGCAGCCAAGGTTTTAGGTTGGAGTCGATGAGCACATCAAAGCCGTACAGCTCTGCAGAAGAAGAGGACACAGCTTATCCAGGGGCTATCACCACAACCCGGGGCGGGCCTTAGCATGTAGCGATACAGTACAAACTCTCCATGGCCTACTTACTGTACATGATGAATGAAGTGTAACAGCCCCAAAGTCACCACAGCTTATCTAAAAGCCAAACTATGCAACGGTTGGCAAAGTGGCCAATGTCTTTCTGCTACTGATTACATGCATATCATACTGTGTATCCAATCACTCAAAAGAGAAAAATAAATCAAAGCGTGCTACTGAGGGATTGGCTGCATTAAATTAACTAAGTATATACACATTTCAGCTTTACTGGGGTTGCTTACATAGAAACCTAGATCAAAAACAAATTGTGGTAATGTACATTTTCATGCATGCAGTTTGTAATTCATCCATTATTGGGAGGCTCGACAGTCTACATAATGTCACCGCATTTTAACTACTGTAGAAGGACACAGCTCTATTGGTTGGCACAACATGTCCACATCATCCACAAGCAGGGATTTGTCCAACTGAGGCAGTGGTGCTGGGACAGGCTTAACGTCTGATAATGTCACAATCATCTCCAGCACAGCACGGCTGGAAAGTCTGAAACGTGTGACAGAATCCCGCTGAGTCAGAATGTATATACATTGCCAACCTGGCACTGAACAACTAAATAAAAGACTTTATTTAATGGATTTCTCCATCTCTTCCCACATATTGGCCCTCTTCTCTGCTTAGGTGATATAAGTCTCAGGTTGTGTATCAGGGCTGTCCTTGGGTTAGGGTTATCCTTGTGGAAAAACCTCCTCACCGCTCTGCCACATTGTTCGGGGGAGTATGAGACAACGCCCCCCCCCCACACACACACACACACACACACACACAGGCCAGCATTGCTAACCACTGCGTTTGACATGGATGAAGCCAGAGGGAACATCTTCCCAACAGCACTTTAAAAGAACAGTCTGTCATGTTTGTTATGAGAAAAGACCAAAGGATTGGAGGGTTCAAAGCTGTCATGAGCAGCATTAGTTATTCCTGCATCTGAGGTCAGTGTCAGTGTCGGCACACAAAAGCCGTAAAGGCGTTGAGTGATGGCTTCACACCACATATAATACTGAAAGACAATGCTTTGTTTAAATGGACGGTGTATTATTATTTAGCAGGCTGTTTTACTATGTTTGAAATTCACTCGAACAATTTCACTGTGATGTATAAAATGTAATTTGCACTCAAGTAAAGGTTCATTTGACTAAGATAGCTACATTTAGTAACTTTAATGCATCATTCATTCAATGGTTTAGTTCATCAAAGGACCCCCCTTAGCCAGGCCCCGCAACTCAAGCTGAACCGGCCATGTTTAACTAGTGAGTGAACGCTAAACAGTAGGCCAAGCATGCTCTTCACATTTACATGAAACAGAGACATAGAGAGAGAATAAGACAGAGAGAGAGATAAAGTGAGTAAGTGAGAGTGAGAGAGAGAGAGACATTACATCTGAATGCATTATACTCGGGCAGTAGAGTGCTGAAATAAAGCAGTTAGTTCCTGGAGCGCCTCCTCCCCAGCGGCAGTACCACAACAACAGGAAAACGGGGTAAGGGGGGGGCAGAGCCACCTCACCACCCCTCCCCCCCCTCCGACAACCAGACTCCATGTGCCTAGCATTTTTCCCCAATTAGGCGCAGACGCCACTTGTGCGCCACAAGCCCGCGGAGCAGCTCACCCCTGTAGACACTTTTGTTCTGCGGCTCCACCGCTGCTAGGGAGAGAGTGGGGGGGGGGTGGGAGGGGGGGCACACTAAAAGCTGTTTAGTGTGCCCACAGAGAGCCCACAACGAGCATGGCAGACTAGGAGCGGAGAGCACGGAGCAAACATCCGCATCACACCCATTAAAGAGGGAGGGTGCGACGAAAAGAGGGGGATAAACGACAGAAGAAAAAAGAGGGGATGATGAAGAGGGGTGTTTTTACTGTTGGACAGGCGCTGCTCCACCACAAGAGACGCCCAAAACAAATAAATATATATATGTATTTCTATATTCTCCCTCCACCCAATGGCACTCAACAACACACAACAACAACAGCCAACACATAAAGCCTTCACGTGTTTGTGTGTTGCTGGCGAGCACAATTGAGCTGCTCTTGCATCATCCCGGGATGAGTTATCACCATTCCTCTGCTGTTGATTGGAGCTGGAGCAGCTAGCCTGGGAGCCAGAACCCAAGAAGACGCCCCCGGAGATGACAAATACAAACACTGGACAGCGGCCTGACCTTATCTTTGCGGAGGGGGGCCCCGTGCATTTATCACATTTAAGAACACTGCTGTGCTTCAAAAGCCAACGTGTTTTTTGGGACTCCCCTATTTCACGGCGCAGGCGAGCAATGAGACTATCTGACGCGTGGGAGACACAGGCAGGCGATACGACCACGCTCGGTGGAACACGGGAGCAGAAAGGCAAATGCTTTCCGTGTAATAAAATAGGCCTTTGGCTTGGCTTGGCTAATCAGATCTCAGTCAAAACCCCTCATAATCAGCATCCCCAGTATAAAAGCCTATCCATTAATCATGGTGATGAGCTATATGGGTGGTATTCTCTCCCCCCCCACACACACACACTACACACACGAGTACCCTTTTCCAACCCGAGAAAATCTCAAGTTTTTATTTGTTCCCACATCAGACATTAAATAGCTATAAAAAATATTTTGTTGCAATATGGCTGTGTAGGCGATGCAGTGTGATCTGTGCAAAAGGTGGTGGGGTGGTGGGGGAATCGTGAAAACCATAAACATTGTGGTGACGGCATTAAAAGATGTTGAAAGGCAAACAATTTGCTACGTCGAATATAATAACATGCTTTACGGCCTCGTGTGGCAGGCACTTATCAACACGTTAAACAAGCATTTAGGCGTTTCTGAGGCTTGCTTTATCAGTGCGATGATGCATCGTGACTGCCCGGGTGCATTTCACAGGGTAGATTACCACTGGTGCTAGTGTTTTGTAGTTCAAGGTGGTGGAACGCAAGGATGAGGGGGGCAGGGGGGCGGAGTGGTGGAGGGGGGTGGTGGTGGGGTATCAGGCTGACAGGATCAGAACGCAGCTCCTCCGCGGTTTTGGGCGGATTTCATTTAAGTGAGAGGATAGGAGAAAAACACCAACGTGCAGGGCTCAATGGTTGGGCTCCCTAAAGCACAAACAGACCTGCCTGTGCTCATGTTCTACACTGGCTCCTACAAGTCTCCGTGCACACGTACACACACACATATACATACATTACATACATATATCAACAGGCCATCCCGAGAGAGCTAGAAACAGAGGCAAGCTGAGGGTGGTCTCGCAGAGCTGTCAGTCTGTCTTAAAGAAACCTAATCCTGCAGACAGACTGTAAATGCTGTAATTAACTAGCTGGGGGCCATCTGCAGACAACAAAATGATGCTACGCTGAAGAGTAAACTGATATCTCCCAAGGAAGGTAGCGGGCACGCACACAGCAGACCACAGTGATTTTGATACAATAGTGGAGAAATGATGGGGCTAATTGTCTCTGTGTTCGACACGGTGATAGCCTTGTAGTGACATGACTGGCATGGACTAAAGTTGAGCAGGTTGGTCCTGTGCTATCAGACACTTCTTTCAACAGCACACCATGATGGCATAAGCATATAACTGTATCCGTTATTAAATAACGTATTCAAAATAAGATTATAAAAAAATATATAATAATATTGTGCGCACCCCCCCTGCACCAGAGACTCCAACTCAAACTGTTGGCAAGCACTGTACAGTACAGTATACCTCATAGCACACTAAAAAAAATGATATTATAAAAAACATTATACAGAGGAACCATCTGAACATCTTATCCAACGTGTGAACTTCACCAGGGCAATGTCAAAAATCTTAAAAATATGCAGACAGGAAGAGAGGGGGGCAGAGAGGGGGAGACGGTAGATGGAGAGAGAGAGAGAGAGGGGTAGTAAGGTCGCAACGTAATTCATCAATAGCATCAAAAGCAACCCCCCGCATATGTGCGCACACACACACACACACTTGCTTTGTCACGCCCACTGCGGTGCCATGTGTCATCTGGGTGTAAGTGGGCGTCCCCCGGGCGTGCGTGAGGGCCCGGTGACTGCTCCCGCAGGAGGCTCCAACGCATCAGCGCCAGCGACGTCAAACATTCGCCCCGGGAGCGATGCTCGTTACGCAGATGGTTATCTCCACGCGGGCTGTACGCCGCCAGCGTGAACCCGCCCCAGCTGTACGCGGCAGAACGAGCACAAGCAACCAGAGAGAGAGAGAGAGAGAGAGAGAGAGAGAGAGAGAGAGCTATTATGTCTACAGCGGGCTGTGGGAAGCGCAGGGGCCTGTGTTTTTCTTACGGAACGATGAGCGAGTGGCACGGCCGGCGAAGACGGTGAATGGACGGAAGAAGGCAGGGATGAAAGGGAGGACAGAGCGGCCAAGGAGGCCGTGTCAGCCCGCCTTGTGTTCAAGAGAGAGACCGCCAGAGACAGTGAAAGAGCGCAGGCAATTAGTGCCAACACTAACATGGGTAATTGCTCCGAAATGGAGTCCACGCAAGCCTACTGCTGCTACGCAGGTGCAGCCAAGAAAATAGTCGGCCTAAATCAGAAAGAGCCCAATGGCAAGAAGTGGAAGCAAATTCCTGCTTTAGTCAACAGACCTTCCATGACCCAGCAGCCCGTCACTGAGTGGCTACAGGCAGGAATGGCTGTCTAGCACCAAAGCCCAACTGTGCTGAAATAGTACGGCAGTGGTTTTCAAATGTTCTCACCCACAGCCCCGCCACCAAAAGAAAGGATTCATAGCCAATGAGCCAAACTGTGAACCGCCTGGTGTAGCCATTGTGATTTTCAAAGCTTTGACTCGACAATTTGCTTTGACTTCCTTCAGCCTGGGAACTCTCAATTGAAAAGTGTTTGTCAGCCGGATATAGAAGCACCACCCAATCAGTGTCCAGGCATGGGGGTAGTTAAGTTGGTGCCTATGATCAGAAACATTGTCCTCGTGTGAGTCTTGATTACTTCAAGGTGGTCCAACTGTATTCTACCTGTGAAGAAAACTAACCGTCAAACGTCGTCGTTCTGATTATGTAGCATATTGTCCTATCAACTGCAAATTATTTGCTTGACACCCATTGGTACCGCCTTTATCAAAAACTAATTTGAATGGAGAATTACCCAACTGATTTGTCGAGCGTGACATCATATCATATCTAAACTAAATTATATTATACTAATATCCTTAAAAAAAAAAAAAGATTCAATACTACAAAAATAAAAGATAAAACCTGAAATTATGAAAGTTAAATATTGACAGTTTGAATGTGTGTAGTGAGATGCTAATGTATAGGAACAAAGACAATCTATTTTAACATCACATATCTGGCTGTACAGCACCAGAGAGTATACAACAAGATAAGATAAAATGCTACCGAAGCAGTTGGCCCTGTGGGGAACAAACATCTTGCAGGCGGTGGCGATCTGTAGTTCAGCACTCAGCACAGCTTTAATGATGAGGTCCTCCACCTGGCTCATTAGTACTGGAACGGGCACCATGGAGACACATATGGGATGGTTAGGAGTCACGTCATATCATGGGCTCAGAGCGTATGCTAGCTGCTGTCTGGCTAACAGTGAACATGGATAATAAACACTGTGATGTGACTGTATGTATGTGAATGCATGTTTAAAGGCTGAAAAAGGGGGTCAGGATTAATATTCAACTCACGTGTGGTATCTTTCCCCTCCTGCTTCAAATACCTCAGCATTGCGCTCATGCTCCATTTGTTCCCATAATCCTCAACTTCAGGGTCATCGCAACTGCAAAGGAACAAAGGGAACACTCAGCTTGTACAAGTAACAATGAACGCACCGGCCGCTTTGACTTCTTATCAATTAGCTCAACTTCATGAAGTATTCAAGGGAAATAGCTGAGGGAGCACATGTTACCTGACATAATCACTGCTCTTTTTGTTCACGCTGTAGTTGGTGAGGTGCATGAACTGGTTTTTGATGTTCTTTGACGCACGATCATACTTAACGGTGGCAAACCTGCGGGAAGATCACAGTGCTTATTTATGTGCAATGTAAAACAGCTAACGCATCAACGCAAATGTGTCTTGTCTGATGTAACAAGACACATTAAGAGAGATTAGTTCCTGGATATTTGCGTGGGCGACCATAAGCACAACAATGAGAATTCCTTGGCACGTAATGGGTACCTGAATACCAACAAAGCCCCAAGAATGTCAGGGAGATAATAGCAGCGCTCGGAACAAAGCCAATATTTACAGCCCACAGTTCATAATCAAGCCTCTCTGCAAAGCATGTACCTCTATCAGACTGAGCAATAATCCAGTCATTCTATTAATCATATAGAATATCATACCTACGTTGGCCTGACAGTCTTAATCCTAATGAATTACACTGGCACTAAAGAATGCAAACTGCACTGCAGATCAATACAGTGTACTGTTACACACACCAATCATAAGCTGTCTTTGAACAATGTCATGCCGAACAGCATTTGATTGGCCCATTATCGTCTGAGACAATGAAGAGCTTTGTTTGAGCTGCACAGTACAGTTCCATGTGCTGGCATACGGCAAGTTAAGGCTGCCCCCTTCTGGTCATGAGAATAACAAATGTGTTTGTCATCCACTGCAGAGTAACCCTGGGCAGAATTGTGTTCACTTGAAGGAATATCAGTATAATTATGTAAAGACATTGTTTAGAGCACATTATAGTGTAAAGACCTAACACCGGCTCACCTAGCCAAGCCCTCCTCATACACGTAGATAAGGAGAGGGTCGTATGATGTCACCAGCACATACAACCGCACATCAAACTTAAAGTCTGAAGAGGGGGAATAACACAGACACGTCAAGCTGCAGGATCATACTGTCATTTCTTAAACCAAAAAAGAAAAAAAAACTATATTGTGTCTTTGACAGAGACGTTAATAATGACAATAAGAACGTACCATCAATCAGCAGTGGGTTATGAATGTAGCGAGACACCAAGATGTTTTCATCCATTGAAATCTGGCTTGGCTGTAGATTTCACACAAACAAAGCAATATATATACAGTATTACTGAACAATTAGAATTAGAAGGATCCAAGTTAAACTAAATAATAGATGTGTCGCTGTTGGCTGTAAATGTGTCATGTTAAAAACAAAGAAAGTGGCACCACAGTCTACAAAATGCTTTAGCCCTAGCAAGCCAATTCCATTGGCCCAATAACAACCTATGAAAATATAATACAATGGCAATAGGCTAAGTGCTATGTCCTTTATGAGGTTCAAATGTGTTGCAGGTGGTGAGAATAAGGGAGATGGGGGTGGAGGGGTGGCAACTAAATTCAAGCCTGGCTAAAGTTCAGAGAAAACCCGGAATGAACAAGAAAAAAAAACGAACGTCCTTTCTTCTCTCCAAATATCGTCCTGACATTCTTTCCACTGTTTCATAAAAATGCCTCAGAAGAAAAATTGTGCCGGCAGAGAACCTTGTGGAGCTCCTCCAAAGGCACAGGGCCTTGGAAGTGTGTGATTTACTCTGCGTCGCTTATTAATGTTCGTGACAACGGTTCATAGCTATTTCAAAGACAGCTCTATCACTAACCCCCACCCCCTACCCCACACATACAAATAACATCTGCCTGGACCAACTGTTTCTGTTCAACACGCCACTCCATAAGGTCATACAGTTCCCATGAGGCTACAGGGGATAATATTGTGTGTGGTAATGTATATATTTTAGGTGGCTCAGATCCCTTACGCTGCTAACAAGGTAGATACCACGTCCTCTTGACGACGCCACTGGTTTAATAATCCAGGGGCCCTTGACTTTGGCAAAACAACCTGAAATTGAAGGTGGGGATATTGAAGACCCTTAAGCTATACTTGGATCAACCAATGCTATTAAATATAGAATAGCATTAAGTGGGGCTTACTGCAGAAGTCCTGGTACTCAGAGGGAAGCACAAAGGTCTGAGGAACAATGTGGAAGTTTTTGAAGCCATGAGCTTGCTGCATCCGCTGGATGTTTTTATACAGACGGTCTTTGCGGGTCAATTCATACGATCTGGAAAGGAACAGTGGTGGTCACCGGTTACCTTTAAAACACTTACTTTCCTTAAGCTTCGATGCTGAGGAGAAAAACAGAACTGTTACATTCACAATGGCAATTTTCCCTCTCTCTTCTTGACAATGATTCATTTCATGTTTTAAAAAAAGGCTCTGCTCCAAACCAAATGTACTTTGCTGCAAAAGCCAACAAACACATGGTCTGAACTAACAGGCCTTGCATGGCTCAGCGGCGTGAATTTAAACATTGGAACCGGTGGCAGCAATCCGCCACATACAGTATACTGCATAAGGACACCACCCCACCTGGGAAAGTGGTTGACCTTCTGGAAGTCTTGCAGGTTGCGTAGAAGGTAAGGCTTGAGGTGAGACCCTGTCCACATGAGGTTAAAATCGTTACTGTTCGGGTGAACCTGAGAAAACAGGCATTTACATACATAAGTATATTTCATTTTATAGTATGGATGTTTATTTACAGTGTATTGTCAACAGCAGAGGTATCAATAATTTGGACAACACATATTGGATTCCCAAGAATACAGGTGTTATACAAAAAACAGGTTAAAGAAATATAATAAAATACAATAAACCATTTAATTATAGGGATTGCACAACTGTTTTGTTATGTCAAATACATTTTTCAATTAAATAGAAAGAGGAATGTGATAATTAGCCTAAATGTATGCTATGAAATGTGTCTTGAAACCAGAGGACTGTTGAATCTCTAGGAACAGATAAGACACTGTCAAATCGTTAGCTCTCTCAGCGCAACCGGCGGATGTCAAGGGATAATTCAAAAACCAAAGGATTATGCAAGGAAAATTTACTACGTTTAGCCACTGATGTTCATATTGTATGGCTCAGTAACAGTTGCCAGTCACCAACAGCAGTATTATATTCTAATGTCCATCACATATGACATGTCAATTAAAGTGGATCTAAGAAGCAGCTCAAACTCTCGGCCACTAATCTGGCAAAACACAGTCTGCTCATTTCAAATTATTTCACTGGGAAGAGCAGCTACAGTATTTTCATCACCATCATTTTACTATATCTGGTTTGTTTTGTTTGATTCCAACAGTTGGTGGAGAGGCAGGTCTGACGTGGCCTTTCGCTTACTGTCTAAGAGAAAGCCAGATGTTTGCAATAGAGGCTTATTAAACCTTGGCTCTGGTGATGCTGTGGCAGATACTAGCCTGCCTTTGATGATGGGTTAGTGGGAGTCAAAAAGCATTGAAGTGAAATAAGAAGAAAATTAATAGTAACTGCTTGGAAGGCACAATGATGGGGAGTGTGCACCCTTGTGAAACAGGATTAATGCTCAAGGGCCAAGCCTTGTATTTTTTCCCTTGGAGTGCATTCCCAGGCTTTGACATAGGCAGTATCATTCAAGGCAAACACTGGCCTACACTATCACTTACCCTTCATCCTGCAGTGTTATAAACAACTAGCCTGGCTGCGCCCGACTATTGCTCTCGGCAATGTTTTTGCTGAAATTATGAGTTTCAATGAGTCTGGAAACCCTGTTCACTATACTGTTTGAACAGATCAATCAGCGTCCATAGGGGCGGGTAAGTGAGATGTTGTTGAATACAAGCCTGCGTTTAGAAATGGTGGCAGAGCTAGATGAAGCGATAAATATTTGTAGCGAGCCAACTGGTTAAAGGCTGTACAATAGTTTCAAAACGAACCAGAGTCCTACGTCCAGTAGGAGGTAAGGACTTTGCAATGGAGCGTGTCCAGGCCATATTCACAAAGTCAATGTTGGGTCTGTTTATGCCAGGCTAATAAAAACCACACGCTGCTACAAATGCTTGCAACATTACCATGTTTTAAATAGCAAGATTATGTAAACAAGGCCATCATTACACAATAGTATGATCATATCCTTTCAGAATACAAGTGTTGTACTGTAGTGAAAACTACCTCATGGAATCCATGATTTGTCAGTAGTCCTCGTACCAGTCTGCTCTCTGTGCGTACAACCTTGAAGGCCATGTTGTATCGTTCTGTGGTGAATTGGAGAGAGAAAAATATTGGATTGAATTATCAAGATTGTTCGTATCAAACACTAAATAAATAACAATGCTACCATGTCACATGACCATACAGTAGAAAGTAATACAAGTGTACCTCCAATAGAACAAGTAAATCCATCTTTAGCTACAATAGCTTCGGGGTAGAACAACAGAACTGGGATCTTCCTGCTAATGCCACTCCAGGCAATGCAAGGACAGTCTCTGAGAAAAACAGAGTAGAACATGTTGACAAATACAAATACCCAGTAGCATAACAAATGCTAACAATTAAAACAACTAAAATAGACATAATTTTGTGAATGAAAGAACTAGACTTGGTTTACTTGAGGAATGTATCCTGACATGCAGTACTCTATGTGAATTGACCATAAGGAGACATAATCACACACCATCTCAGGAGATTGTGTGGGGAATAACAAACCCTGATACCAAATACTAACACTTCCTGGTAACACTGATCTGAGAAGAACATCTGATAATACCAGACACAACCTGCCTATCAGAAGCTAAACCAGAGATAATGTGCCGTGATTATAGAATAGGCCTTGATCAGACATGATCATCCTTGATAAAGCAGAGCAAGGGAGTGAAACTTGTAAACAATTGTAGAAACTGGCTCATGAATCAAGGCATGTCAAACATTATCAGCCATTCTGTCCACTGTCATATCTATGATACACACCATTGAACAAGGT
>JAODUH010000015.1:3294126-3299126 GCA_027564835.1 Typhlichthys subterraneus | reverse complement strand
TAAATAAAGAGGTTAATTAAATCCAATATAATAAAATGATACAGTAGGTCTAACCGTTTCATGTTTGTACATAGATCACATTTAAATGTTTGTTGAGGTTACGTTGCTACCTCCATCTGATGTTAGAAATGTACAATTAAATAAAATAAAAAATTGAGGTTTAAAGTTTTGTGCATAGTAGCGCTGAACTGTGTTAGCTATAGTAACCTGCTGCCTACAGTACATAAACTCAGTAGCACTTAATGTTGTTTTAATGTACACACATGCACTCTAAGTAAGGAATTCAAAACCTAGGCTACTTCCGAGATGATCGATTTAGAACAAACTAGCATTTTCTATATTTTTAGAGTTAGCTTTTTTAGGCTATACTGTATGAGAATCTAATACTTTTTAGTCTCAAGGTTCTTAAAAATATATCTTATCTTGTGAGATATGTGAGTCATATCCGAAATTAAAGGGACAGGCCAAAATATTGTCCCACTGTGTACAGTATATAGCAGCTCCACTCCTCCCCCAAAACATGGCAGTTGCAGATTTGCTACCTCAAACTGACTTGCTTTATGTGAAAACAGTTTAAAAACTGTGCTGGCGGGGTTGGGGGAATTTTATGGATAGTGGGGGAGTTGGCTATGGGTGAGCGAGACACGTCTTTGAAACCAAAACAGCGTTTCTGTAACTACCAAATTATCCAGTTGCTACCTACGTATATCTGTTATGATTTAATTGAAGGAAGGAGGTAGCCACCATATTAAACTCCTCTGCTTCTTGGCATACACAATAAGACATCACAAGTGTTTTTCTTCTTCTATTAAGAAGAGCTGTTTTCTAGTGTGAGTTGAGACAACAATTTGAATAATCCATGTCCATTTCCTGTGCAATAGTATTTGTTTTAGCAGGCTCAAAGACAAAGCAGTCAAAATAATATACATTACATCACACATTATCTGTCCTGGTCAGGTCACAAGCTTGTCTTCCACTACACATGTGCACTACTCTATGTGCTCATGAATTATTTTAATATGAATTATGTCTGTTTCTAATATTTCCCGCCTCTACAGACCTCAGCAGTTCAAAGTCTGTGATGTGTGTCAGCTTCACAGAGGAAGAGATGCATTCTGCCATTTGAGTTGCTATTTCTGTAAAAAAAAAAAAGTACAATGCCTACAGTAAAAACTTAGCTAACAAAGTATTTATTCTTTAAAGTTAATGTATTTTTTTCTGCACATTTCAAAAACTGTAATATATCATTACAACTCATTAGCATTATATAATATATTATTATAGTATTAGTACCACACAACACCATTACATATGACACCCATTTTCAATCCAAAAATAAAGTATTGGAACCCTCATTTTAATATTAGACATTTCAGGGATATTGCAGTTATAAATACAACAAATAAATATATATTTGATTATATTTCATCTATATTATACAACACTTTAAATTATTATTTATTTACATAATTATTTTAAAAGCTATTCAAATTAAATATTAAACCTGATATTTCTGTATGCTGGTTGCATCTATGCATGTGAGAATTGGTGGCCATACCTTGATGGGTGTGTGTTTTGGTGTTTGTGAGGTTGTGGGTTAGTGTCAAGACTGCTGTTGACAGGGGCTGTTGGTTGCCGTGGCGCCGTAGTTCTGTGCCTCAGACAGGTAGTCTGCCAACTGTAACGATAGCTTGAGTGTGAATCTGAGAGGCCCTAGTAGATTATCCTAGTTTACACATCCTAGTTTGTCAGATCAATTTGATTGAAGAGCATTGAATTATGCATGTTCGGATAGCCATCTCACAAACAATGACTTTATTCAAGGGCTTCCTATTTGCTTTACCTCAATCATTTCTTATACATATACCATGGCCAGTCCACACCATCTCGTTTATTAAAATGTAGTGATTGAATTGAGTGAGCTTTTATTTTAATTGTATTTGTGTTGCCATTACATACTTTTCATTTGTTGGTTTTATTTTAATAATATATTATTATTACTGATTAACACATTATTGAATATTGCTTCCATTTTGATGATAGCTGTCAACTGCCAATCTGTGAAATGTATTTACAAAAGGTATTAATATTAGTTTAAGCTGAGCTGGCAAAGTCATGCTTTTAGCAGACAGACTTGAGAAAATTAATGTTTTAAGAGTGATGGATTTGCACAATTGTAGTACAGTGTGTATACTGAAGCCAACCTTGCAGCCCTGGAACAGTGCACAGACAGTAAGGACTGCAAAGAAGCATGAGCAAGTCGACAGCGAAAGCAAGAGAACCACACTCCAGTAAGAGTTCATTAAGCCCGTCAGTTAGGCTACTTACATTTGCCACCTGTGTCTCAGCCTCCTGGTTGGCCTTTTGGCGTCGGAGATCAGACTTAATGAATCCTAAAAGCCACATAGGAAACAGAAGTTACTAGTATTAACTCTGAGAAAACAATGTGGCAAAGACTATCGCTACTACAAAATCTAGAAACTAAATGAGTTGACAATGTGGTCAGATGTGGAGACTGCCACTTAAAACAAATGTTCTACCACAAGAGGGTAGCCTAGTTTCACGAAAGAGATGAGCAGGAACAGTTACTGTAAGAAAACTGATAGAGTACTTAAGTTCAGCACGGTGCGATGTTTGTGCTGTGTAAGATTCATCGATTTTTACCTGTTATGATTGTTCCTATGAAGAGAAAAATACATAAGAACATGTTCCCAGCCAATGTGCCCCATTTGTCTATGATCTTCCCTTGGCTGATGGTGAAAATGATCCCAAATACCTGGAACAAGATACATTTATTTAATTAATGTAAACTTAGCAATGTTATAAATAGCAATGACCAAAGAAAAACAGGTGTTTTAAACCATGAACATTCACGAGTTGGAGATTAGCTTTTAAAGAGCTGGAAAGGTGTCAATTTTACACAATGGTTAATGATGACACACACATCTTTGCCAACCACTGTTTTCATAGGAAATGTATGTTTGTGTCCACTGACCTGCACTGAGAAGTTAAGCATCCCTGACGAGGATCCTTCAGACTCTGGGTAGGTGAGCTCTACAGCGAACTCAAACCCCAGGGGTAGGTAACCTGTCATGAAAAACCTGCAAACAGAAATTACAGGTTTAGGGAAATCCTGAAACATCCGATTGAAAAGTGGTTTAAACTGACTGCATGCATGCTAATTACAAAGCAGCTGAGGTGGTGGTACAGTAGGTTAAGCTTGATTGCAGAAGTGCAAATTAAAATAATTGCCATGAAAACAGAATTCCTTTAACCTTTTACTATATATATATAAATAATTATAAGTGGCAAAAAATCAGAGGCCTGTAATTTGTGCCTAGATAATATTTTAAAGAAAATTAAAGTTATAGGAGTGTTTTCACAGTTGTTTTTTTTTTTTTTAAAGAACTCAAGCCAAAATGTACTATTATGATCATTGATAACATCAAATAGAAAATAAATAATGACATCCAAACTATAGTATAATCTTTAAAAGCCTTTTCATGAAGGCAGTCTTTAGCTAGGACATAAGACAATGCTGAAGAACATAATATTATCACTACCTGTGATAATCCTCTTGAAAAGCTGGTCAGCAGTGATGTTTTTCACTGTGATGGTATTGGTAACCCACTTACCCAAGAACTCCAGATGTCACAAACACCGCCCAAAGATGACTCAGGTTTAGCGTGAAGGCAAAAGCCAGCATGCCAACCAAAGACATGAGATACCCAAAAAGAGTTGTCTGTCTAAAGGGAGGGGGAATAAAGGTACAAGGCAATATTGTTATTTGTTGTTATTTTGGAATGCCAAATTAATTGATTCAACTTTTACTAGTTCTAGGACAAAGTTAAAATAATATATATGCATGACAGAGTTGAGTAGTCGAAGAATAACAAAACTTTCTTAAAGATGACAAATGATCTTCTCAGTATTTAACCTGCCATCAAACGTCAACATGATCTCCATCAACACAATTAAAACATTATAGATGATAACCACACTATTCTGTCAATAATAATAATAATAATATAGACAAGGGCTCTTGTTTATTACTATTAAACACCCATTTGTACCCAAGCAGGCTTACTTATGGCAAAGTCCTGCAGTTGTACAACCACGCGTAAAATATTGATCCCAATGTTTTTGTTAGTATAACTTAATCCTATGACACCTATTCACACAGCGTGTTGTGGGTCAACAACAGACCTGGCCATTATGTATTCTAGCATATATAATTATTTAATAAATATAATTAAATTAAAGTGAGTTTCACAAAGCTGTAGGTAGGTTATTAAGGTGTGTGCATTTATATGTCCTTTGCACACCAGAGAGATGCCCAGACTACAATTATTTACTTTGAAGTAAAGGTCAAAATGCATAAGTGGTATGTAAAATAACTCAAAGAACTTGTTCTTTGAGTTATTTGCCTGCTGGACTAGAAGATAAAACGATTGTATGTGATGTTCGTAGCAAAGGCAAGGCCAGGAATATGTTATAAACATTAAGACTTGATATTTTCATTTGTTTCTATAGCATTTACCATATAAATGCAAAGCGGCCAGGCGTCAGCTATGACGTGGGAGTAGTAGAGAAATATGGGGGTAGATTTCTATCAATATTATTCAAGCACAAAAGTATAATCCACACGTATGTTTACCATTCACAAGCACACCCCTCTCAGTTTGCATGCATAGGTATAATCCACAAACTTGTTTTTGCAATCCACACGCAAACATCTCTCAATATGTGTGCATAGGTATAATCCACATACATGTTTTTGCCTTTGAATGGTAAACATACGTGTATACACACACACACTGTATCTCACCAAAGTGAGTACCCTCACATATTTGCAAATATGTGAGTATATCTTTTCATGTGATAACAATGAAGAAATTACACTTTTCTGCAATGTAACGTAGTGATTGTACAGCTTGTAGAACAGTGTAAATTTGCTCTCCCCTCAAAATAACACAACACACAGCCATTAATGTCTAAAC
>JAODUH010000015.1:3256359-3282252 GCA_027564835.1 Typhlichthys subterraneus | reverse complement strand
CCTAGCCTAGCCTAGCCTAGCCTAGCCTAGCCAGGCAGGCTCCACCTTCACTTGGCCTCCAGCTGCTCCAGCAGCGGGTTCACCTCGCCCTCCGGGGTCTTCACTGCGTCTGTCCGGACGATGCACGTGGGGCGATGGCGGTTCAGCATGAGGATCAACTGCTGCCGTTCGTGCTTGAGGTCCTCGATCTGGGACTTGAGGTCAGAGTTCATCATCTCCAGCCGCTCTGATTCCTGTGGGAAAGGTGAAGCCAGACATAACGCAGGTCCAAACGGTCCCGGGTTTGAGGCCATGGATAGGCATACTAGTAAACAGGCTTCCTGCCCCTAAATACATGACTTACTGTAAAGTTGGCTCAATCAATACTGTGTAGTTATGTCCCTTTGCATTCAGTGGCCGTTTTACTAGGTACACCACCAGTACATAACTGCAGGCAATCGTTTGTTGTATAGATTAATAGCGCCAGTATCTAGATGAGGTACTGGGAAACATTCCCCATTACACATGTTCTGGTCACATTCATGTGAACCACCACCACCTCCTGCTGCTCCTCCTCCTCCTCCTCCCCCCTCCCCCTCCCTCCAAAGGTACTGCAATGGGCTGAGAACTGGAAGCTGTCCAGGACATTGCAGTAAACAGTCTTTATAAAGTTCCTGGAACCATCGTTGGGTGATCCTTGCTTTGTGACATTATCCTGTTTAGTTAAGCAGTGACTAAAACATTACTCACCGTTTAGAGGAAAATGCTATTTGCCAGAGCAGGTCAATCTGTGAATATTGGCCACAGGGTGTACATTGGGTATCAAATAATGTAAGCACTGTGCATTTGGCCAGTGATGCATGTGAGAAAGAACTCTTGCCTTTTGCAGATAATCTGTTCTCTCCTTTTTCTTGTTTCGACATCGGGCAGCAGCAACTTTATTCTTTTCTCGTCTCCGTTTCCTCCTGTCTTCTTCCTCCCCTCGCTACACAGGAGAGAATTGTGCAGGAGACGCATGATGTGGTACGGTGAGACTACAGCCCTCATTTCATTAAGGCCAATAGATGAGACACTAAATACAAATATACAAAGTATATTTCATTCTCATTTTGATAGTGATGGTCTAGAGCAGAGGTCTTAAACGTTCATCGAGCCAATGACTTCTTGGCTGAAACACAGCACAGGGGCTCCCCATCACATACGGTAGAAAATATTTAGTTTGGCGGGCCAACATTTTTTGATCCCCAAATAAGTTGGGGATCAAATAATTGGGCAGACCTCTGAGGACCCCTTGCTTGAAGACCTCTGGTCTAGATTATTAAATAATCAGGCACAAATAAAAATAAAACATGAAAGTACAGTATGTAATAAATAGTTACAGAAAAAGCAAACATTGAAACAACAGATATATTTACTGTCAACATTATTGTTACCCCTTCCCAAAATAAACCATACAATAATCCCCCACTGTACCTCTGTTTTTATGGCTAGGGGCCTTTTCCCATATTTGTCCAAAAAGTGCAGTGGTGAGAGCATTGTCCCTAAATCCTGCAGGTCACCGTACTTGAGCCGGTCAGTCAGTGTAGTGGCTGAAATCCCAGCCAGTGGGCCAAGGCTGGGCAGGGAGCCTGCCGTTACAGAGGGGTCTGGGATTTGTCCTGGCATTGTGTCAGGCTCGGTCGTGACCACAGCTATGAGGCAGAGGGGTGAATTGGGAGAAGTATTGAGCAGGCAACTAAAACCTGACAAATGCACAAATAAATGCGAATCTCTATACCCTGTGATTCATTTATTGCTGTGGCAGTAGTAGCATACACAACCAGTATGTGTGCATTTTGCAAGCCTTTAGAAGACACAAATGTAGACAGTCTGTAAAATGGCTTAAAGAATGTCCCAAGGTGGACTTATGTCTCCCTGGCTGTCAGACTGGCCATACCATAATAAATCACTGGCCTAAGACAGGAGGCTGAGGCTGTCTATGTAAGGCCTTTCTAGAATTTTCTATATTCTTATCAGCACTACAATGAACTCAATCAATTATTGATTTGAAATGCTGCCAAACAGCTCCTTTTGTTTGAGTAAAATAAAAAAGATTAAAAAAAAAGGTTTTAGAGATTAAACTATTGGCATAATAAACTGAAACCATGGATTCGATCCTTCATTGTTTTTAAATGTGATGACACAGTATGCCACTGGGCTCACATGGAATGTGGCGCTTATGATGTAAAAGTCAGAAAAAGTCAAACGTTGTACATTGGACGAAACATAAACGCACGTAACCGTTTCAGGGTAGGTTCACCCAGCCAGCCAACAATCTGACAATAGCCTAAACCTACACAATTTAAACTATGTGGACTATATTACCCAATGTACGCGGTCAATTTAAAAGTCATTGGCTCATTTCAAAGCGAAGTTTGTCTTCAGTGCGGCATTACTCTTATGTAACCAAATGCGTTCCCACGGGAGCCGCTGTACGGTAACGACAATGTTACGGCGTCAAACTGGATTGATAGTTTGCAGTAAAATAATTTGAGAAAAAGGGATTCGTGAAATGCAGGCAGGTAGACTATCAAATTAGAGCATTCGGTAGGCTAGCCTATACTATTTCGGTGTGATTGCAATGTTGCAGCATGCAAGTAAAATAAAATAACAGGCTGCAGTCTGGTAAACAAATTGTCTGAGCTACACAGACGTCGACATGAAAGGATTTGAAAACCACCATAATACACACACGAACACATCTTCTCGCAGCCTGTAAATGGTTGCGACCATTAACCCACGCGTGGCGCCCCTGAATTTTTCCGACATATCGACCATGAAGTTTTGTACAGACCTGACTTTGATCCCAGGTGCAACAAATGTCCTCGTTTCTGATCGGCCGAAGGTCTGGAGTAGATTTTAAAAAGTGGAAATCGTTGCATCAGCGCGTTTAAATGTGATCCCAATCTGGGAGGATTTGGGAATGCGGAAATTACTTATGGCCAGTCAAACGTAAGCAGGGATGCGAAGAAAAAAAACACAGAAAGTGGGGGTAGAAGTGGGGAAGTCCTACTGCTCCTCCCATAGAAACAGTAAGAAAGGATATCATCAGTCAGACCCTTATCCGACATGTAGCCATGCTAGCTAAATCTATTTTATTATATTAGCAATAGATTGTAACAAATATGACATATTCCTTGTTCACAGCAAAACATGTGTAAACTGCGACACGCAAAAAAAAAAAAAAACGTTAATAATAAACAAACGATCAAGACTATAGCTATTTAAAAAAAAACATGTAAATCGAATTACCCACACATTTAACAAATATGACGTACCACCACTGAAATCGTTGAACGGTTATTTATTATGATTTATTCATCAAATCAGCAATCGATGTTCGTTTTACAATTTGACAAATAAGTTAAAATCTCAAAAGGTAAAAAAATAAAGCATCATAAATTACATCTTGATAGATATAGTACTGGATGTTTTCATGGAAAACCTTTTAACAATGAGGTAAAATCACTGAGGTACCGGTATGCAAGTATGACAACATGAATGAACAATTGAATACAACATTCACGGCAACCTGTAACACCATTGACACCAAAAACACATAACCAAGCTGTTAAGTTCAACAATATTTCATAGATCTAGAAACAGATCAGATATATGAGCTCCAAAACCTATTTTACATTTCCCAGCATGCAGTTTAAAACCAGAACTCTTTTCCCCTTTGTAAAATTAAGCCATGCTTTTAGCTACATCGTTTTCTATAGGGAAACCTTATATTTATTTATTTTGGTCACACACATATTAACATATTCCTTGAAATATTAAAGCATACTGTGGCATACATAGTTGATATCAAACCAATTCATTTAAATATGCATCTATAAGGCCAGGAGAGTTGGAGAGTTGAGGATTCCAGCAGATTCCATCTTTTCCCCTCCACTTTTATGGTTGTCCAGTTCCTCTGCAAGAGAGTCCAGCTCAGGGCAAGCAAAGGTGAAGACAGACAAGTAGCTACAGGTGGGGGTGGAGGTCAGCACAGGTGTGCTCAGAGGCTCCAGGTCACTGGAAACTGACTTGTATAACGTTTCCCAGTCAGACAGACCGAGAGAGCTGCTCAAGTCTATGTCGGGGACGGACCTGGCCGTCTCCATGGGAGTTTTCTCCTCAAGATCTGAAATGAGATTGTCCAGAAGCCCTTCCTTAATGTCCAACGTGGGCTCCAGATCACAGATGTTGATTTCAGCACTGGCGCACAGCAAGATATTCGAGTTCCCGGAGATGGCTGTCGAGGGATCACTGGAAATCTCCATGTCCTGGAGCGAGGGGGCTTCCTGGATACTGTCCTCTGAGATCTTGTCCACGTTCGGGCTGAGCGGAAGCTCCGGAGATCCAGTGGGGTCCTGGAACATAGACTCCAGCTCCTTGGACATTTGACATACAGGTTTGTGCGTGGCAAGGACACCCTCGAGCCTCTCTCTCTCTTTAAGGAGGTTTGCTATTTCGGTCTGCAAGGCCGCTTTTTCATCCTCCAACTTGTCTGTCTCCTACAAAAGATATTGATCAGCCCCGTTGAGGGTGGGAATACAGTGGAAGGTGTGCATGACAACTAAACAAACAACACTTTGTTTACTTACAGCTTGCAGTGTGTCGGTGAGTTCCCTTCGTCTGTTGCGACACTTGGCTGCAGCCATTTTATTCCTCTCTCTTCTTATCCTTTTTTTCTCCTCTTCCTCTGGAGTGAGCTGGAATATATAGAAGGAAAAAAAAATGATTTAGTTATCATCTCGAAGAGCGCAGCCATTTAATATCCTAATCCGCTGCATCCGTTGCCACTTCACCATAGGAAGAGTGGCAATAGCATGTTTCTCTGCAATGCGTCTAAAAATAGACCATTGTTGCAGACTCACTGTGACCTGAATATAAATTAACTGCCTTGGGAAGACACCCTGCCAGCACGCAGCTTTTGTTAAGCATGTACACCAGTGCTGCTGCAAATAAAACATTCCCATCGATGCATGCGATCATTGTAATCTGGGATAATATACCTGCTCCGCTTTCCCCTTCCGGGCAGCATTTTTCCCCCTGCTGCCTCCTGCTTTGGGTGTTGCCTGTTGAGAGCGCTGTCCTTCATTGGCTTGCTTACTGCCCAGAGACGGGGAGGCAGATGTAATAATTGTAGGCTGGACCATCCACTGGAAATCTGGGGTAGATGAAATGGCAGTGACTGTTGGAATAAACGGGGTGGCTTGTATGTCCATGTCTTCACAGAGTTCCTGAAAAACCAAGAGATATATTTTTAATGAATCCATTGTTATGCAAGTTTATTTATTATGTGGTAATGACAATGAGACACATTTGATTAATTGTTGCATTTCATTAATATTATAAATATTTTCATATATTTATAATCACAATTGCTCAGGTAGGGTAGGCTTGTATAATAATACTAATAATATGGTGTGTATATGTGTGTGTGTATTTATATTTATATCTAAATAAAGACACACACACACACACATACAAACATATACATAGTAGTATATAGCCTACACGAAAACATATCTGTATACAGTGAGTATAGCCTATATAGGCCTATAGTTATTGAAATATAAATCCAGCCAAAAATAGCTGTCTCTAGATCAATATTTGACTTTATCATTGTTTCTGACGTCAGCGCTGACGCAGAGATGTTGTGGAGTCTCCTGAATGGATTTATTTTTCTCAATGAACTGCTGCATCGACACGCTTACATTTGGTCCCAGGACCTCAGAATCATAACAGATAATAGCAGACACCGATATATCCTCCCATATCATACCGCATAGCCTACTTATAAGTCAATAATACCAGTAGGTCTTTGTATTTTAACACAAGGCCGTCTACTGGTTAAACTATTGTTTTTGCACCATCCCCGCCCCCCATACAAAATAAAATAGTCTATACATGCAGTGTAGGCTATTAGATTATCCTACCAGAAAATAACCCTCGTCGATTGCAAATGATCTATTAAACAAAAACTGCATCACAAAAGCCCTTCATACCTTTGCATTGCTCTCAGAGGAGGAATCTGGCGAGCTCGCATCTTTTTCGGGTTTCTGACAGTACGTCAAAGAGTCCCCAGCAGGAGATTCTGATCGGCAGGTAGCTACTGTATCCATGTCCAGCGAATTACGGGGAAAATCCGGGGAAATTTCAAACAATATTCTGTTTATCAGAATTGCCCGAGTCTTCTTCCAGGTATATACCTGGTAACTGAATGACTAGAATGCAAGCCCCTCCTTTTATATTCAGCTAGAATTTTATGAATGAATGGAGACTGTACCATCCACGGAGGGGGAGCCGTGCTTTATATCAATGGTCGCACTGACAATCAAATGGATATGGGAATGGGAATGCAAGTGTAACAGACACAACAGCACTATTTATCACAGCGTTTGTGACTGGGGCAAAACACAAACATATTATAAATGTGTTGCTTCAGCTACTTTATCACTGTAAAGATGTTTTAGGCTAAAACTATTTTCATTCACAAAGCCGTATACATAACTAGCCTACGCAACTATAGGCATAGGACAGGCAGGCTATAGGCTATGTCCTACGAAAAATGTTTTCTTTAAATTAAGATGTAGGCTAATAATTTATTGCACATGCACAATCAATTCAATGAACATGACGTTTATTAAGGAGTAGGCTAATCATTTTAGCACATGCACAATCATCAATTAAATCAATATGACGTTTATTAGGCTGTATGCTATAATTTATAATATCGAATAATGCTATTTTAGGAACATCTTTTATCGATATCGTTTTAGCATTACATTGGAATACCGTTTGAGATTAAGAATGTTGTGATAGGCCTGGTTGGTATAGTGAGTTAATTTAGGAAATATATTCTCAAAGTGTGTCAGAGAAAAACTGAGTGGGCGGGGAACTGATCAAGGCTTAACCCGGAACCAAGAACTAGACAGTCAGCCTGCCTGGAGCATCCCAAACATCACGGAGATGTCTGTATCTCGATTGAGTTTATTAATATTAATCCCACTTCTTTCTGACTCGGTAGCATCTATTGCATTTGATCTGCCGGTAAATGTCCGACGGTGTATACATGAGACAATTAATGATGATGTGCTGGTCAAGGGCGAATACGAAGTTAGCGAACAACCTAATAGGAAAACCAACCTGATGGTAGGCTACGTTGCGCTAGGACACTACCATATGGAAAACTTGTTGAGGATACACATTGCTGAGTAGGCCCTACTTTTATGAAATAACTTGTTTATCCTTTCCCAGATCAAAGATTCATCTGGGCACATTTTATACTCCAAAGAGGGTGCATCAAAAGGAAAATTTGCTTTATCAACAGAAACATTTGATATGTTTGAAGTTTGCTTTGAAAGTAAATCTTCTATGGGTAAGTTATTTTCACCAGGTCCCACCATACAAAAAACGAATAGCTAAATGCTATTGTTGCATATTGATACATACTTTTTTGCCATTTACAAAAAACACACTTTATTACTATGATTACTATTATTATCATTAGGCTTTAGGAATGTTGCAGACCAACAGGTCAGCCTAATAATGAAGCACGGTTTTGAAGCAAAGAATTACGAAGAGGTGAGATATCAGCACCTCAGCGCACTACAATTATTTACTGAAATATTTAAAAGGATGTAATATTTTTCACACATAAAGTGGCAGTTAAAGTCACAAGCCTGTTAGTAACTCAATATCAAGATTAGTAACATCTCTTCCGTCATGCGACTTGTGTTGTCAGATTGCAAAAGTTGAGAAACTGAAGCCACTTGAAGTAAAGCTAAAGCGTCTGGAGGACCTGTCGGAGGCCGTAGCAAAAAGCTTTTCCTTCATGAAGAAGAGAGAAAAGGAGATGCGAGACACAAATGGTATTTGAAGATAAATATGAGATATTAAGAGCATCTTGGTATGTACGGTGTATAGTGCTGTTAATCTTTCACCGTCTGTCCAATCGTAGAGTCCACCAACACAAATGTGTTGTACTTCACCGTCTTCTCTGTATTCTGCCTGATTGGACTGACAACATGGCAGGTGTTCTACCTGCGACATTTCTTCAAGGCCAAGAAGCTGATCGAATGAAGCCGTCTAAAAGAAGCACAACCTGAGCAGAGTCACATGGACTGAACGTTCAAGAACATCTGCATTTACTTTGTGTGCATTTTCTATAAACATTTATTTATAATAATTTATTCAAACAGAGCATCTTTTGTTTAGACAAACCAAAATATAAACTTTTTCAGTGTGTATACATGTGTAAGAGTCTATAAATAAAATATGAAATTGTTTGCTTATTTACCACAGCTTAATACATTTTCAATGCTTTGACTTAAAACAACAACCAGAACACCATTGACATGACTTTGCACATGATGCATGTGTTTTGATTTCAAATGTACTTTGTCAATTAGAAAATTAAATGGAGTCTGATTGAATTCATCTTGAACATAAATAAAACTGATGGCACTTATCTATTTTCATAAAGCTCCCAAGCTTTATACATCCTTCGGAGTTTGCCCAGGTTGGGTTTCTGAACGTCCTGCAGGAGAAAAACAATCAGTATAACTTTACCTACCAACTGTCTTTTTAAGAAGTCGTTAAGCCGGTAAAACTTGTACCTCATTATTTACAATAGTTATTATTTGCTTTGATGCAAGTCATCCAGTGATACCTTTTGGTTACTGTCCAGATGAAAGATGTCTACAAGGGGAGTCATAGAAGGACGTCCGTGAGCACATTGGAAGGGTAGCTGGCAAGAAGACAGGGATCGAACCAAACTGCAACACTCCTCTCGGTTGAGGCTGTCATTGAATTTGATAGCACCTGTTTGACACAATCACATGTAATTTGGTACGCTAATTTACCCCTAGTCTAGCAGGGCCAGCCTTTACTTGCGTAATGTCTGAAACACAGCAATAGCTGACTGCGTCGACCTGCCTACATGGCAGGTGAAATATTCTGACTGACATGCATGATTCAACTACTGTACTTAACTCACTGACCAAATCAGGCTTCTGGCACTAGAGCCATGCCGAATTACATACAGGGTATTGCGAGTGTTTAATAAACAGAGGCTGAGACTAAAAGCAAGGTACAAACAACAACAAAAACAAGGAATGTCTGAATCTCACCATGGCATGCCAGTGAGGCAAGCACCTTCAGGATCGTAAGAGGTAGTGTCCCTGTTACTCTTCCAGTTGAACGGAGCAACTAGAGGAAGGAAGTGGAAATATACACGTCACCCAGTTTTTAACGTTTCGTGAAGAATGCTGCATAAAGTAGTAGATAAAAAAGTTATGCAAACTGTACCTCAAGCTGTTCTAGAAGATATTCCTGAAGCAAAGAGGAAATACAAGTCATTATACATTGGTTACTAATAACAGGCCGGTTTTGTTGGTTACTGAGTTTTACCTCTACTATTGGTTTGATTACAGACCGTCGTCCACGCTTGAGCTCATTGCTCTCTTTCTCTGTGAAACACAGTGGCACTTTGCCAACCAGGACTCCTGGATCCCCAGGCGGAGAGAATTCCATATCCAGGCCCAGGCCTTTCAAATGTGTCTGGCAAGATCTGGAAGGGATAAAGAAAACCAGACTAAAATACTTCTGCTCGGTCTTTAATGCCTGGACCAAGACAGATAAAGACAGCACTATTCATCTGCTGGGGTTTCTTCTTTTTAGGGTCTCCACTGTGTCTATGAGATAACGGCTGTAGGTGAAGTAAATGTGGACTAAATTAGATAGCAATTATCTCAACAGTCACATCTTTATAACCACAGGCTAGACAGAGATGAAACTTCAGCAGAATTATTATGCTTTTAGGAATTGTAATATGTGCTGGGAAAATTGGCGATCCTTAATAAGACTGTTGGATATGGTGGTTTGTTGTGTGCATAGTCGGGTAGTAACCTGAGCAGCCTCAGCTCCTCCTCGGTGACGGTGACAGCCAGTGGCGGTAAAATGCTGGCGGAACACAGGCGCTTCTCCCCCGGCACGTCGGGGTCGTCCTCATACGAGTCTAATGTTTACCAGTATGCATTAGTCAACTGAAAGAAAACACTCTTCCTTTATTTCTTTAAAGCTCTCTGTTGACTCTGGTTGTACCTGCGATTAGCTTCTCAAGACGAACGCGCTCATGTGCGGCGTGCTGATCCACGAGCACGAGAAGATTTCCTGCAGGTTCAAAGACGAGATGCAGCACAACACTTATCATTCAATCAGGTTTTTTTTTTTTTTTTATGTAATGCGGTAGGTAAACAACTAAAGACAGGAAAGTGTCTCGCGCTACAGCACCTTCATCTTCAAGGTTACTTGAAGGCTCTTCATCTCTGGTATTGCTGAGGCATGCAATGAACTTCTTATCAACTTGATTAATAACCTAAAAGGTAATTTAATGGTAGCAGTAAATCAGTGTGCAACATTCATAAAATATATAATTTTCATGGGGGAGGGAATCTTATAAAGAAACATATACATCAAAAAAGAATATGCCTTCATTGAGTGAACCATGGACTTGGAGAAACGATAGGGAAATAGTATGTGGTGGATTTTCACAGCCAGTCCATCAGCTTGCTCACTTGAAATGTCCACACCGACCTAGAGACAAAACCACCCATTCAACATGTCAATGCAATATTACATCAGCAACCTGAACATAAAACTTGGATCATTTACAATATGCAAGAAACCCCAGAGGTGTTTATTACAACGTAATAATTATCCAGAGTAAGACGCTTACCATAGGGGGGCGGACAAACACTGGGTTTTTCCATTTTGAGTATAAAGAGGAAAGAGAATTCACCGTCCCAGTATCATTCTCTGGGTATAAAGAAATACAATATTACTGCAAATCGACAACAAGTCTTATTATACCCTCTGTGCACATTTTGCCTGGGTGTTTTGTTAAGACCTCTGGTATGATTATTTGGTCTAATGGTACCTCCGTCATCTGGCCCTGAGCTAAGCACTCTTTTTGTCTTGGCTTTAGGAAGAAAGTTCAACACTACATCCATCTGAAATGGGTAACACCTGTATTCCATCCCTACGGCGTGAGGAGTGAGCAAGGAAATTAACAGTAAGAGAAAGCATTACCACCTCAAACGCACATCAACACACCGTCTACATTCTCTGCTATTTGTATTTGGTCACTGTTAATTCCTTTTAACCATTTGCTTTTTGTTGGTCTTGCACCTGTAGGTAAGGAATGACCAGAGCTCACAAACCTTTCTTAGAAATAACGCTAACGGCCATGTTAGCCACGTCGGATGTGCAGCGCATTTCCGTTTCTTCAGCAGCTGGGTTCTCATACCGGCTCAGTCCGGTTTGTCTGTTGACGTACACAATCTTTCCCACTGTGTCGTCATAGTGATGAAGCCAATCGCCGGATGTTGTGATCTCATCCTCGTCGGCCCTCTGGGGACTTGCACTGAAACGCGGGGTGCATTCTGCCTCCAGTGTGGTGCAACATGCCTGTTCATCGTTGTTGCTGTCTTGAAAATTGTTATCAGTTGTCTGAGAACAGGTATTTTCCAGTAAAAGGGATGTGTCCCCTAGGGGGCATGGCGGTCTGCTTTGTGAAGCCTCTGGCTTTTGCTGTTTTAAATGACTGAGTTTGGATGCCAAAGACACCTCACTGATTCTATCCTTATGTGGCACTGAGATGAGTCTGGTAAAAGCAGAGAGGGTGGGTGGACTTTTAAGCTCAATCTGCAGTCCCTGTGTCTCTGTAGTATCAATGTCTTGTCCCTCTTTCTGTCCAACCGGAACACGCTGGCAATTTACACGAAGGTTATGTGACCGAGGTACTATGTCATTAGACGAAAGGTTTCCGCCGACAGAGGGCAGTTTCACCCGCACACATTTCCCATGTGTTCTACGAAACATATCCAGAGTTGCAACCTCATTAGACAGAGATAACCTTGGACTGGATACAACCTTGAGAACTTTGGACGGGGTGGCGTCAGGAATGTCCTTTAATCCTTCCAGGCTGTCTGTGGCGCCACATGATCCCGCTGTGTGAATTGAGGACTGCCGTTTCAGAGCACAGGTGTTCTGTTGGCACGTGTTTTCCGACACTTGCTGGCAAAAGAAAGAGGGGACGGGCCGTAGACCTTCATGAATATATGGGTCTGAGAGAAAGATCTTTCGGTCACCTGCTGAAGTGTGCGAGTTCACATTCTTTAGACGGGGGGGCTGTGGTTCTGAATACATGTGAGTGTGTGTGCTACTGTGTAATGCTGAAGCAATGTTTTGTGAAGCGGAGTATTTATTTTCTAATTCCAAGTTAAAAATGGGTATTTGTGACACTTCTTTCTGAATGGCTTCTTTGGGAGAATTTGCTACATTTTCTGGAGAGTTTTTCATATACAATTCTCCCTCGGATAGTTTGATTACACAAGACTGTGGCTCGTCTCTACTTTCCCCATTTGTGTAGCTTTGATCTTGTTCCATTTTACTGCACTCCATTTGGCCATCATTGTTTACAAGTAGGCCATCAACAGTGACCTTGCGGTGAACCAACTCCGATGCAAGTGTCTTTCCAATATTGCATTCAAGCAGGGAGTCGTCGATGGTTGCTTGGATACCAGGGTAACTGGAGTTCCCTACTTGCTCTGTACCAGCAGTGGCAAAGCATTTAGGAGATGCACATTCCAAATCGTCCTGAGAGAGCTCAACCACCAAGTTTTCTCTGTTCAGAAACATTTTGACTGCATCTTCTATGCAGAGCAAAATGCCATCCCAATCTTTGAACTCTATTAGAGTTTTTGCAGGCTCCAGACAAATGTCATACTCTGAGTAGCCACATTTTATATTAAGAATGTAAACGCCATGCAGTTCTTGGCTTCGCTTGTGCTTTGGACTCCTGGTGAACAATTGCCCCTCTGGACTTTCATTCTTCTGTACTGAACTACGTAGGAGAAGATTGAGCAGCTTGTGGACCCTAGTTTTTAGAAGGAGCCTTTCATTTACATATAAAAACTGTAAACTATTATTGTAGTGACCCTCTCTCCCAATGTATCCAGTCAAATTAATTTGTCCACAGGTGTGACTTATTTCTGCAAGTTTCTGAGCTCGTCCTAAGCCATATATCTGAACAAACCGGTGGTATGTGTTTTTGGCTTTGGAGAGCTGAACCACCATGGCACCAGTACAATCATTTTTAAGTGTGAATGAGACAGAAGGGTGCATCAGGGAGATGGCCTCCAATCGTTGTCTTATTCGCTCGCCTTCAAGAACAGGGTCAAGCCTTTTCCTCCTAACGGGCATGTTGTGGAAGAAATTACAAATAATCACTGTTGTCCCGAAAGATGGGCGGGTCGTCCCAGCCTCGACGACGTTCAAGCTTTGACCATCCTTGAAGACTTTCACATGCGTTTTTATTGACAATTTAGTTCTCGATGATATTTCAACCAGTGTGGCAAGAGACACTATACTTGCTACTGCCTCCCCTCGGAAACCGTATAATTTAAGATTATCCAAGTCTTCAACAGAACTGCATTTGCTTGTGAAATACCGGTTTCCAACACGATCCATATCCTCAAGGTCCATCCCTTTACCATTGTCGATTACCTGGATTTTCCACGCTTCCATGTCGATCCTGACACCCACACACGTTGCGTCGGCATCGATGCTGTTGAGAATAAGCTCTTCAACACATTGCTGAAGAGAGGATATTGCGATCCCAGAGCGTAGCTTTGCCTGCACTTCCTTGGATAAACACTTAATCATATCTTCGTTGTTACTCTACTTAATGTGAGCTACGGTACCTACAATCTGTTCAATTAAATGGTGCCTAATGCCAGAACAATGCAAGCGATAAAATTATAGGCATTCATTCATTTTTAGAATAAGATGCGGTGTCTATCGAGCCGTTGGCGTTTGGACCAGTCTGTTTACAATCAACGAGAAACAAAGAGATTTCCGTTTGACGTTTGCAGTCAACACTGCCCTCTGCTGGTGCGATTGACCGACTAAAGACTTAAAATATATGAACTCAAAAGTTTTTATCGTGTCGAATGAGTTTTTATTGCCCTGGCTGTAGTGATATAAATCAATTATGTGTATAACTTAGATGAGCACACATGCAGTATTTCATTCCAGAAGTCTACACACCCATACAAAATACTACAATATTATATTCCACATAGATAACTAATAGTAAACTAATCGTAAACAAAAAACATTGCACATCAATACATTAGGACCTAAGGATACAATCGTGTCAGCAGTGTTAACTCAACACTACATTTGTCAAAAATAATTGTTATTTGTAAATTGCACAATATTAAAATTTTCAGAATATTATTGTATAGGCTACACAGTAACCGTTTTCTATATATTAATGTACAATAGATACATTTAATTTAAGGGGTTAGGCAAAATAAATACACATTTTGTGAGATGTGAGACATTTCTTACAATAAATAAACAAATACAACAAATATCTACTTCATATAGCTTATGCCTTAAGGCGAACTATTTTAAATGTAGAGTGATCTAGGTGATCAATTATCTTCTCATTCTTGAACTCTGCCTTAACAATTTGTGACTTGGGGCTCCCACTGGTTCTCAGCCATGTTTGCATGTCATTCACATTTTGTCTTGGGCCTTGCAGCTGTCCTTGAACCGTTCCCGCCTCTGTATTTTGCACCCATCCGACCAACCCCAGCTTTTTTCCTTCTGCCTGAAACATGAACACAAATCTGTTTGGACAATTGTTAAAAACATAGAAGCATCTCATTTTATTAGGCCTAATTAAAAAACAAATAGCCTACACCCGTTCATGGTAAACCATATGCTGAAAGTTTGATACGATTACGATACGATGGCAGTAGTAGGCTATAATGTGCAGTAGTAGCTCACTATACAGTCAACTTACTTGAGTGTATTTCCGAAAAAATACACCTTGCACTCTACCAAAAATTTCATAATCCACAGAAATTAAGTCTTCAATAGACATAGTGTACCTGTAGAGAAAGAAACAATACAATATTGATGGCTGTTTTTGTAGTATATGTGGGTTCGATATTGTTATTTGGTTATTATGATGACATGGCAACGATCCACTCTATAACGATGTAATATTTAGTGTAGCATCCTACTTCAATAACGTGCTTTCTTTGTACGTATGTTGTACAATTCGCTGTGTGGATCTTACCTTATTGTTTAATATGGAAAACGTAAACACATTCAGATATCGTTGACTGACTGTCGGCTTCAGGAGGAACATACGGGACTCTAGCGACGGAAGTGACCTATTGACCAATCACAGAACGTCTGTTGTTTCTTGGCAACGAATATCTGCGTGAATTAATTACTGATGATGAAAATCCACTGGATGTAATAACGTTGAACATTACTGTAGTGTGGATAATGTTTGTGTAATGTGTGCACTTACTTATTAGACAGTTACTGTAACTTTTACAACATGCTAATGTTTTTTTTTATTACTGTTAACAGATGAGAGTTTGCTTATTCCATAGGTGGTAAAAAAATTGATTCCTTGGCCCAGAGCCTATCAGGCCCAATCCTAAAAGCAGGTTTTTATTTCTCACACACACACACAAAAAAAAACGTGTAGATTATTTTTATATTGGATATTCCAAGTATGTGTGCTAATGTTTTTTTTTTTACTATGTTGTGTCATTAATCATGTTTAACTTGTTTATTAATAAATAAAAGCAACAATGGAAAAACCTCTGTCAAACAAGTCACAAATGCAGCCCCAGACAAGTAAAGAATCAGAATGCACCAAAGGCATTTTATCAATCAAGATATGAACACTGCCATTTTTACACTGAATCACATAAGTGAACCTGCTGTGTTTGTTACATTACCACTGAATCCTATTCACCATAAACAAAATGACAACCTCAGGACACAAACACCATATGGCACTGCACAATGTTCACAAGCAAGGATTTATTCAGATGGTCAGATTTACAAACACGGAATGTCAATAAATACTAGGGAGTGTCTTTCAAATTACACCAGGAGATACATAACTGCAACCCAATACAAAAGAACAGCGTTTAATTGTGTTTTCTAAAATGTGCCAATGAACAACTGCGGCTGTACAAACTATGAAGACGAGTCGCATCAGGAAGGAAAGTCAAACAGAGAGTATTCAGGTTAGGCAACGAATAAAAAAAAAGCCTCAGGCAAAAAGAGATAAGGAATATGAGCGAGGTTTTCGACTGTTTAGTCAGACGATCAGAGGAACAGATCAGGGGGAGTTCTTGAAATGTAACAGCAGATTTGGGGCCTACAGTATCATTATTTAGTTAAAGGAACTAACACTCCTCAATGTTGTTATCGTGCCGTCAGAATAACCACCCTGATTTATTTTATAGCTCAGATTCAGTATGGGCAGCTTTAGGGTTAAATGTGAGGTGCGATTGTCACACTGTTTGTCAAATTCAGTGAATATCTTCTCTGTTTTGATGAATCTTTCTCCAGCATCTCTTAACTTCACATTGTAAAATGGTCGAGAACGTGAGCCTGCTGTAGACCGTAACCCTCTCAGACCTGTAGGGGGAGGTAGAGAGGCTGGGAGCCGCTCAGCAGTGGGCATGCTCACTGAGTTTCCAACCAAAATGTAATAATGCTGATTTCCACAGTTTGGCTAGCTCCAGACACAAATCAAGGAATGTCCCTTTAACTGCACATTTGCCCCACCTTCCTATACTTACATTATATGTGGTGTAACTATGATTATTCTATGGGTGTAATGTTACTGATCATTTCCAGGTAAATAAAAGAAACTGGGTAGACAACATTGTTGTTTTTAATAGGAATATGAACCAGGTCTGTCCAACCAACACAAGACTGAATATGAGACGTTCCCTTACTCTAAGTTTGTTCCTAGACGTGCAGAGACACCGCTCAAATTAGCACTACTGTTAGGCAAATAATGTTTATGTATCGTAAACAAAAACGTAATTACATGAGAGAATTGTTTCCAACCATTAACACCAGTAACATGTACATGCCAGGGTTAGCCAGGGTTCTTTCACAGACTAAAATCTGATTTTCCATGACAGATATTTAACAAAAAACAGGCCACCAGATGTCTGTGTAAAATGGACAGACAGCACCATAACGATAAACAAACACATATTTTGTCATTATATTTTGCATAGTACTATGCATGTAAACATGTAGACCATCATTTGTTGAGATCTCTCAAAAAATAATACCATGTCCAGTATCATTTAGATGAATGTCAACGAAAATGTAAATCTGCAAGTATACTGGGTCCATGATTCGACCCAAAAAAAAACAATTATTCCATGATTTTTCCATGCCTGGAATAGACTTCTTAAAATTCCATATTATTACAGAAATTCCATGACCAGTGTGAACCATTTAACATATTTGAAAACACTGAGAAGACACTGAGAAGAAGATGTTGGTTTTATTTATATTCTTACACAAGAGCATAAAATAAGTGTGTGTAAATTAGCAATCATAAATATAACATACGGAAATCTGGAAAATTATTGTGGCTGCAGGATCAGAATGCATTTAATAAGCTTCTTAGGCACTTTCCTGTAATTGATTGTTTATGACAGCTCTGGCCAATATAGTGATTTATATTATATTGTATATTTGAAATAGTATAACATTTTTGTGATTACACAAACAACCCGACCAATGGTAAACAAATACATATTAAAGGCAATAAGCATTTTCGCAAAATAAGTCACAGCACCTATTTCCACCAAGTACCACCAAGAACAAAGTTTAAAAATATATTTAAAAAAAAGAACAGTATTGCAATACATTGTTTTTGACATTCTGAGAACAGTTCAAGTGTTCATATACATGTCACAAAAAGGCAGCAAGTCAATTGTTGGACTGTTTGACAAATCACTTTAAGGCGTTAGCAATATAACCTAATAGTAAAAAAATGTATCAGTAGTATCAGCTTTCACACAAACATACAAACGTACATATTCTTTTTCTTTTTATGCATTTATAACTGAAATGCAAAATTAAGTAAATATTTGCAAGGTGTAATATATTTTGCAATAGGCTTCTGTATATCTGTTAAATACAAAAGTTGGTTGAGGGCAGGCTATTCTTTATTTGGCTTTTTTTATATATAAAATTAACTTATTCAAAGTAAAACGAGCACATATAAAGAGACAGCATAAACATAACAAAAAGTAAGACCTGATCTATCCACTACACTCACTGCTGTTTGTCTTTTCCCCAAGATAGATAAATCAATAATTTCTCAAACGTTGAATATGCAAACCGACTCTTTGGGTATACATTTCCCACACAAGGCCTTTTGTTTGTGATAAATACTAACAAAATATCAGAACAATTTCCAATTGAAGAAAAGTGAAACCACAACTGAGACAATACAACCTAAAAAAAAATTCACATTGATGAGTAACACTATGATCAGATTATCTTTCGCAGTTTTAAAAAGGTTTGATGCGTCATGTTGAATCCAGCCATGTTGAATCCAGCCAACATTATAGTCTATGAAAACTAGCTAGACGAATGAAACCAAATTGATTGAATAGATGTGTGCTTGAATGCGCAAACCCTTATTGTACACTGACATACAATTATTTAATGCAGTTAGTTATACTAAGCACATATGAGGCAATACATTGTGAGCAGGTTTGAGGCAATTTTGAGATCTCCCCCACCTCAACAGTAATACTTCTTAACTTGATGACTTACTCCTGGGTGGTTAGTGCCCAAATAGTGACCTTCTAAAAAGGGATCTCCTGTTAGGTTTGGTACTTGCCAAGAGCAAAAGGACCTTTCAGGGTCATGCGGTTCGCTCAAGGACTAGCTCCGGCAGACCGCCCCCCATGACTTGAGAATCCCCCGCCTCTTTGGCTTCCATCCAGAAGCGACTTGTGATTTCCGTTGCTATCCATTCCTGCCTCTTTTATTGTTAGTGTTAGACGGTTGATTGCTGCCCAGAGCTGTTCATTCTCCTGGAGCTGATCACTGACCTGCAGACAGCCAGAATGACACTTCTGTAGTCTCAACTAGTCTCATGAAGCAAAGCAAGTAGCCTATTGAGGTGTCTTAAACATCTCACCTGCTTCTCAAGCATCTGGATCTTGGCTTCTTGACCAGCGACTGTTTGTCGCAACTGCAAATATAATAAAGTATAACATGTTTAAGGGTTCCTTTGTGAGGTCTACAATTATGCTACTACGTTGTATTTTAAAACGAACATTTGGGGAAGGATACGTCAAACTACAGTAGCGAAGCAAAAGTAGACTTCTCTGGTTTTACCTAGGCTGCTACTGTAATAAAATGTAATTTGGAGTTGATGCTAAATCGTGCTAAGATTCAAAATGATAACACAATAACCCATTAAGTAGTGAAGAGTCTTTCCCACAATGCATGATAGTGTGTTTATCCAACAGACCTGTGACATCTCCATAGATGCTTCGCAGCAAGATGCCAATTCTCCTTTCTTAGAGACTTCAGCTTCCCCCGGCCCATTCACCTCCTCACTGTCCATTCGTTTAGTCTGCGGAGACAAACATGGCCATTGTGGAAGGTAAAACACATTGTGTGTGTGTGTGTGTGTGTGTGTGTGTGTGCGTGCGTGCGTGCGTGTGTGTCTACACGTGATTCTCCGGAGCAGAAAACCAGTCACTGACTAGCACCATCTAGTTAAACAACCGTGACTGTTAGCTGAGGAGTTCCAGAGATACTTCATGGGTTACCTCAGTGAACCCTAGACTGAAAAACACACATTTTGTGGGTGTAAACATGTAGAATGGAAACGGCACATCTACTGAGATATTACCGAGAGGCCCTTCTCAGTGTTGGCAGCAGCAGCTGCAGCGGCCTTGAGCTCTTGCAGCTCCTCGTAGGGGAGAGTGGCGCTCTCTGTGAAGGACACGCAGCCTGGGGCAGAGCCCCGGGAGTCCTCGGGTATGGGGATGAACTCGGCATCCTGGAGCTCCTGGAGAGGAAATTCAGAGACAGATCAGAAGACACTCTCTGTTTCTGACAACCTGCCTGGTTATTGAAGTTGATGTGAAGAGGAAATCATTGTCATACAGTATATATAATGCATATCATATAATAACTATCAGCTATTATGCATAATTACAATCTAGATTATTATTAGCTAGCTATTTATAGTTTGTGACCCCCCTGCCTATACACAAATGCCTAAAAGCCTGCACACCAAGTGAGAAGCAGTTGAGAGAACCACTACCTGTCTTAGCCAGAATGGGCAGGAGCTGTCCCCAGTCTGGTTGTCCACAGACACCATGGGGAACTCCACCAGACGTTCCTCCGCGTCGGCCTCCACGGTGCCCCCGAGACCCCTGTCACCACACTGTGTCTCCACTGCAGGCTCTATGTCCAGATCCACCGTTGATGAAGACACCTCATTACCCAGCCCTGGACAGACACGCCCACAAAACACATCACACATTAACCAATACGAACGCAGCGTCGCGCACGCCGCGAAAGTGACAACCGGGTGATCTCAGGAATTTATTTACAGGCACCTATGGACAATCCACTGCTGTTGGAGCGAATGGTCTTAGAGTTGAGCACCTTCTCTGTGAAGAGACACAAACAAAGACGCAAAACGTGAAGCTAGAGCGCAAGAAGCCGATCCCACGGCTGTTAATGTTTTAATGTTTGCTGGTGAACTGACCCATAATGAGGATGGTGTGCCATGCGCGGCAGGACAGGTCTGGCACATGGTGGAGGGAGCCAAAGATAGGTCTTGGCATGGATGGGCACACCTCAGAGCCAAAGCCCTTATCAGCAGGCATGCCCAGGCGCCCGTTTCCAGCGTTTCCCCATGCAAATATCTGATTGTCTGCATAGGGAGCGAGACAAAAGAATTGATACTGTATATTCAAACACAGCAATCCTTCCCGGACTGATTTGTTGAAGTCAACGCCTGAAGGAAAACTACTGTAGGATACCATGGCTGAGGAGATAATGTGTTGTGTCCATTATCCTAACCCTGCGCTCACACGGATGACAAAAGAGGGAGACTCGCATGTTGTTTATGGATGTTCCTGGCTGGTGGTCCCTTATTGGTTGGATCATTTGTTTCAGCCAGGCGGATCACACTGCCTTCACTCTCATTGGTAGTCGCATCGCTCAGTATCCCAGGAATCTATCTTTGTCCCGCCTAGTGGACACTCGTCTCTTGTCACTGTGAATCGCCAGCTCTCATTGAAAATGAACGGCAACCAGTCACTGCATCTGCCCCGTTCGTGGTCCGTGTGAACACAGGGCGAGGCTGAGACACGGTCAATTTCTGACGTAGGGGGCCTTTCTTACCATCGGTGGCAGCGATGGTGAAGCCATCTCCGCAAGACACTTTGGTGACTGCCTTTCCCCCGAAGGGTCCTACAAGGAGTTGGACACCCTGGTGTTTCTTGAAGTCTTTTACGCCCAGCTGTCCGTACTTGTTACAGCCAAAGGTGATCAATCGGCCGCGTTCTGATGAGTCAGAGGTCATGCGTAATGATAAGTCATCGCGCAAGTTATTTACTGACACGTGCAGAATCAGACTCATGACAATACCATCGATAGCAGCTGTGTGCGTCTTCCCTGGGGATATTATGGTGACCTTGAACCTTAAAAGCTGTTTAGCCAAGGTGATTGTGGTGGTATATGGAATCCCCTGGTAGCCCTGTGGAAAAACAGTTTTAAGCACGTACAGGCATTGAAAGGCATTACTTCAACAGCACTCTATGTAGTACTAGAATACCTCTCCAGGGTGGTTTTTAAGACCAGAATAACCCTGGTTAAGACCCAATTTGTTGAATTCATTGTTTCCACAGGCCAGTACTTTTCCGGCTTCAGTGAGGAAGAAGGTTCCATCACTGCCACATGCCACAGAGGAGATTGTGGCTCCTTTAGGAATCTCCACCTGGAAAACAACTCAGCGTCACATAGTAATACTGCAAAATAATTTTATTTTGTTTGTTATACCTTGCTTTTAACCAATGGATTGCATTATTAGTGGCTGGCAAGCTTTGGGACTTTAGACAAATAGCAGGCTTTGCCAATTATAGTCCTACAAAAAAAACACTTAATCTTACCTGCATAGGAGATGAGTAGTCATCCTCACACTCCAAGCCAAGTCGTCCTACAACGTAAAATCAGAATAAATACAAAAATAAAAAACAATGTCGGAAGAGCAAATTCATAGCCTTCAGTTTGACTTTGCCGCAAGAATCACTCTGGAGAGCTTGGAAACCGTCGTGTTTCAGTTCGGTAAACCTATAGTGTGTGGCCAATCAGCGTCGCACTGCTAGCTACGGGCGCAGCTTAGGTGTGATGAAGACAACTTGAAAACAACTCAAAAACAACAGTGGCGGGTCCTACAGATCTCAACTTCATAGATGATGCATTCTATCATCAGTTTATTTCAAATGTATTGAGCAAAGGTTTTTCTCAACGACTTATCTCCCGACTTTTCTACTGCAAAAGCGGATACCAACACTCTGCTGGTTCACAGGTCCGTCCAATCACCAGCCAAATATATTTTTGAAAGCGCCTGACCTTTTAAAACAGTTTCAATGGACGGCTCCCCAGGTAGATGTCTAACAGACACAAATATCTGGTGTGTCAGGTTAGCAAATTCAGCCATTAGTAATGACTAGCCATAAGGTAAGTGTCGCCCCCTACTGGTTATTTCTGCTAAAACACAGCCCGGAAGGCGACTGATGGAATCAACCGAAACCCGAAAAGGCCATTAACAGTGCCACCCCAGCCTTGGATGTACCATACTCTCCACAGCCCCAGGAGTAGATGTCCCCGCTGTGGGTCAGGACCACCACATGGTTGTCCCCGCAAGACACCTGGCGGACGGGACGCTCCTCGAAGAACTCCAGCAACACAGGCTCCAGCACCTCCATGCCCAACTCGCTCTCCACACCGATGCAGCCGTAGTAGTCTGACCCGAACATGTACAGCTGGTCCTCGTCTGAAAAGAGTGTCACACACACACACACACACACGCACAGACGCACACACGCACACACGCACACACACACACACACACACACACACACACACACAGTAAACAGCATGTCAAGAAATGCCCGGGGTTAGAACATCAGTTCTTTATACCCACGTTGGCCTTAGGACTAATGCTGCGTTCACATGGAACACGGCAAACACTTTCTGGACGGCACGGCATAAAACTCCAACGGAATGGAAGCTGCTATGGCGATGTCGCATTGTTTGTATTGTATCTAGTATTCTAGTGTTGTTGCACCAAAAGTCTGGTCTTCTCGTTGTCTATGTTTTCTCTGTGTGTGAGGGAGCTACGAACATCCGTTTGTCGCGCAGGACGGCAAAATGTTAAAATATTTGAACTTTCATTGGCACGTCGTTGCCGGGGTTGGCATTTTGCCATCCTGCTCTCGTCCGCTAACATGACATCCAGTTTGCCGGACACAATGAAAGCAGAAGAGAAGCGTGTGAGCCAATTAGCATTCAGCAGTGTGGCGAGGCATGGGTCGCCCTGAGTTTTAAACCAAAACATCTGCGTTTGTCTAATGCTGATATCAACCACAAGGGCACAAAAGGCAGGGTGCGTCTTAAAAGTGCATGCATCTATTTCAGTTTCCAGCAGGTGGGGTTATTCTCACCCGAGACACAGGCGGTGAAATCAGCCCCACATGCCACTTGTCTGATGGCCTTTCCCTGGAGCCTCTCCACCTTCCTGGGTTGCCGGTACGAGGCCTGGTCTCCGTGGCCCAGCTGGCCCACCATCTTGTTCCCACCTTGGACATTCTGACAAAACAGTTGCGGTTGTTAGCTAGAAAGTAGCAGAAACATAGATGTAGTAACATGTGCAGTATGCTTCCTAATTCACTGTATTGCTGTATGAATGGTTGACACTGTGTGTTTAAAATGTTGTATGTGGACATTTTAAGGTGCATTCCTGTTGACCAGGTCTCTCTTGTAAAATAGATTTTAATCTCAATAAGACTTTTACCTGATTAAATAAAGGCATAATACAGTATATCTAGACATAATTTGAAAACATTGCAGGCAGAGGTCGTAGCGTGACTTTGCTGTAGTAGCAAAGTCCTACAGTGTCCTGTCTGTGGTGTACAGTGGAGTGTAGAGAACTCACAGCCCAGGTGTAAAGCTCCTTTTCCACAGTCACCACAGCAAAGTGACTCTCGCCTGCACACACATGCTGAGCGCTGTTGCCCCCTTTAAAGGTGTCCAACTTCTGGGGAGTAAATTTCCCGCCTCCCCAGAAGTACGCCTCCCTAGAGCGTGTAGTTACCACGGCGACAGGGCTGTCCATTGCCGTGCTCAACCTAAGGTGTGCACAACATGACTAATAATAAGTTGTGAGACATACTGTATAGCGTGCAGTTTAAACGGAAATGATAATACCGTACTTGGGTTTCTTTATGGCTGAATTCAGCAATGCAACACGTTCATCAAGCTCCCTTAAAGAGTATAGGGCGTAGTAAGTAACAATGGCTTTAAACAAGTGCAAATTATTGTCTCTCACTTTGAACCAACTTACTGTCGGCGGCAGGAAATGATTGGCTGTTCAAGAATCTGGTGGGATGTCGGTCTCTTTTCAGGATCCTGTGGACACAAAAAAAACACGATCAAAAGCCGTTGAAATAATCTCAGGTGTTTTTTAAGTAGTTCTAAAGTGTTTAATAAAACAGACATGGTATTTAATAGCTTGTATTGTAATATTATTATGCTATTTCAAGTGGTTCATCATTTGCACCACTTCCACCCTGGTGTTTCGCACAACTCACATAATCCAGGCACTCGTGTACCAGCTTGATCAGAGCTGATGAATACATATTGGAATCCACCTCCATGGTCCAGTTGCCTTGGACTATTTTCACACACAGGTTCAATGGGTTCTGGAAGGAAATTGTGATTTGTTAAAATAATCTTAACATTTCTGATGGAGACTGATGACTGAAACAATATTTCCCTTTTCCTAACCAAGTTGGAACTGTACCGTTGCATCAAATGTCCTGGTAAGAGTTAAAACTTCAAAAATAACACATCCCATGGCCCAGATGTCTGACTTGAAGCTGTATTTCACTCCCTGGCACAGTTCAGGTGACATGTAATATGGGGTTCCCACACACTGGAATTAAATTAATAGAAAATACAATAACTTAAGACAACATGTTCTCCATGCACATGCATGTGCACAATACTTTCAGTGCAACACATCAAATATTTCAAACTGAGATATGCTAATAAACAAATACAGTCTTGTATGTGTACAGTTTAATTTAATGTTCTACTGAGACCTCGTCTGACAGGAACAAAAGCAGATAAGCTGTCTTTACTGACACTCCTAATATGCGCTATAACATTTTCCTGTCAGTTACGTAGGGTTTACAAATACTTATTTTGACTATTGTTCAACTAAATGTTCTTTTAAAACATTATGGCATAATGTACTGTACTGCATAGAATGAATTAATTAAAAAGGATGATCCAACTAAAATAAAATAAATATTTACAATATCATAAATTTTTTCTTATTTCCCATTTATTTTCATGAATGACAGACAACTAATCACAACTTACAGTCTCAGCCATGGCAAACTGGGAGTCAAGCTTCTTTGCAAGGCCATAATCCCCCAATTTAATTAAGTCGGTCTTTGTCAAGAAAATATTCAGGGTTTTGATGTCTCTGTAATAAACATATTAGGTACAATATATAGTTTGCAAAGTAACAGCAGACTTTCACATATTTTCACAATACAAAACATTATACAGATCAAATTACCTGTGCAAGATTCCTGCCTTGTGAATGTGGGCTACTGCTGAGGCAATTTGATACAGGTACCATATGACCACCTAAAAAAATAGTAAAAGACTGCATATTCATTCCAATTT
>JAODUH010000015.1:3229061-3256259 GCA_027564835.1 Typhlichthys subterraneus | reverse complement strand
TCTCTCTCTCTCTCTCTCTCGCTCTCTCTCTCTCTCTCTCTCTCTCTCTCTCTCTCTCTCTCTCTCTCTCTCTCTCTGGTCTTTCTCTCCATAGTTTAGCTCTACATCCAGAGCGTGTGTTGGTGGCCACTGGACAGGTTGGGAAAGAGCCATACATCTGCGTGTGGGACTCCTACACGGTTCAGACTGTGTCTATCTTGAAGGACGTGCACACGCATGGTATCGCCTGTCTGGCCTTTGACCTGGAAGGACAGGTACAGTTACGACTAATCCGCAATGCACGATAACGCTAAACATCATCAATAATACAGCACAAGTCAGCACAACTGTGGGTGCACATCCATTTAAAGTCACTAAAAGTCCTTTTTAAATCAGTTCAAGTTATAGTTCAGAGTAACAAACATGTCTCTGATTGGTTAAATCTGGGGCCCTTGTTATACTCTCTCAAATGTTTCTTTACTCTTGTTTAATGAATACAGAATTCTACAGTAATACAGTATTTCTGTAGTCAGTTCATGCTGTTATATGTAGCTGAACATTATAGTGGTTCGTTTTGGAAAATGTGAAAGATGGAATATAATAGTGCCTAATAGTTAGAAGCTGGCTGCGCTCGCATGCTGTGCTGAGTGTGTAAATGGCACATCTGTGATTACCCCGGCAGTATTAGCCAGACAGCTGCACGCAATCAGGAATTGCGCTTGAAACAGTCAGCTGGGATATTTGTCCAGCATCTCATGGAGTTTGACAACACCTCCTCGTTGCATGTTGGTGGTTGAACACAGCCACGCCCAATGCACCAGAGGGATCTTTGACTCCTCCGTGCCCCCCCAGCTCTGGGTTCTTGGCACCATTAATGCCCGTGAACTGTACCTTATCCCCGCAGCTGATACATTATAGCCGTTGCCAGGAAATGTTACTTTTACAGCCTCTCAACGCTCTGTAGCTATCATCCTTGTTGTGTTTAAACAAAACAATATTTCATTGGTTATGTTGTCTTTGTGAGCCTCTCTTTCCTCCTTTTGGAGCTCTGCGGCAGATTTATACCTTCGTTGTTTGCAGTGTGAGACAGGGAAATGACACCGTACTATTTTCCTGGTCGGGTGGTGAGCCCGGGATTTAGATGGGATGTGACGGTATTTACAGCCAGCATTAGTCTCTCCCTTGCCTCTCAGTTAGCAGCTCTATTTATATCCTGTCTCACTGTGCTCTGAAGGAAACCCTTGTTTTGAGCCAACCCTGTCTATCTATTAAAGCAATGGGAAGAAAGAGCTCTGACGTCGTGTGTTCTAACCCCATGCCATTGTTGTGCATGGCATGGCATGGGAGACAGGATATTTATATCCTGTCTCACTGTGCTCTGAAGGAAACCCTTGTTTTGAGCCAACCCTGTCTATCTATTAAAGCAATGGGAAGAAAGAGCTCTGACGTCGTGTGTTCTAACCCCATGCCATTGTTGTGCATGGCATGAAAATGTGATTTGGAGTTTAAGTACAGCAAGCGATGCCTTGTCATATCAGTACAGTGCCTGCTATCAAACTGCATCAGGAGCATTCAGAATATTTGACTTCTGTACTCCTCATTAAAAGGTGAGAATCAATATAAGCTTAAGTATAGATCTCCTCCACTGCCGAACATCGATTCAGTGACAAATCAAAGAGGACGTCCGCCATCACCACCGTGCAGAGCCAGTCGCACAGTGGAGATGGATTTCCATCTCCTCTCCTCCCTTTTCTTCTGCTCCAGCGCTGCCTACTCACTCATTCCGCTATAGGGCCCAGTAGAGCACTTAAACGTACTTACTTAAAGTGCTAGAGGCTGGACAACTGTTCTGTTACTATAGAGGCCAATATTAGCCTTGCTTTTTATTCTTTCAGCGTGTCTAACTATGGTTATCTAATAAGTGCCCTAAGAATGTTCACCATCATCACTCTGTGTGATCCTCAACACCTCAAAAAGTGACTGAAATGAACCATTAATTGTATTAACCAATAACCATACCCAGCTCTGAACATTAAGTTGATATTTATTCTTAAAGGTTTTCTCCTGGAATAGTGACCCTTGAGTGTTTAATACTTTTCTGGTCCATTCTCAGTGCCTGGTCTCAGTGGGCTTGGATTCCAAGAACACGATCTGCGTGTGGGACTGGAGGAGGGGGAAGGTCTTGGCTGCTGCCCCCGGCCACACCGACAGGGTAAGCTCTCTCTCCCTACACAGTGTCTTGTCTCCTTGTTCCCTGTTCCCTGTTCCCTTCTCCCCTGTCTGCTGTCTTTTGTCCCCTGTCTCCTGTGCCCTGTCTCCTTGTTCCCTGTTCACTGTTCCCTGTCCCCTGTTCCCTGTTCCCTTTGTTCCTTGTCCCCTGTCTCCTTGTTCCCTATCCCCTGTTCCCTGTTCCCTTTGTTCCTTGTCCCCTGTCTCCTTGTTCCTTGTCCCCTGTCTCCTTGTTCCTTGTCGCCTGTCTCCTTGTCGCCTTGTCTCCATCACAAGCCCTGGCATCGACCGGCTCAATTAGCTCTAAACGCAGGATGAAGCTCCTGCCCAAAGGTGGGGGATGGGGGGGGGGGGGCTGATTGATTGGGAGCGTTCCAGCGCTGGTCTAAGAAGGCACACTGCTAATGAAATGGAATTTTAAAAAGCTGAAACACAGACAGCTGCTGCTTTCTCAGTCAGCCCCCACACTGAACAGGCAGCCATGGGCGTGTACGCCACGCACACAAATACGCACACGCGTCTCGCGTATGCTCCGGGTGTGCACACGCATACACACCCACACACACAGTGCAGACACAGCAAGCACTGAATTATTACCCCCCTCTGTTGGTTTTATTTGTTAACATGTAATTGCTAAAATGACGTCAATAACTTCATCTCGGTTGTGTGACTCTGCAAATGTACATACTACACTGTATCTGTTACAGCGTTACAAGCGCTCGATACTGCTGTTAGAAGTGAGTTTGATGCTGATCATGTGATGTTTTGTATGTAATCTCTCTTACAGATTTTTGACATCTCGTGGGATTTGTACCAGCCGAGCAAGCTTGTCAGCTGTGGTGTGAAACATATCAAGGTATACCACTAACATTTCACAGTTTACCCTGTTTATGGCTATGTACACGCATAAGATCTAAAAAAACAGATTCCAGACAGATTTGATTTGACTCTCTATCCCCTTTATTCTCTGCCCTTTCTTCTTTATCAGCAAAGCCATGTCGACATCTTAAAATAAATGTACGCAAATTCATTAATTCCAGTCCGTTGTTATCACACACACACACACACACTCAACATGAGTAGGAAATCTCTGCTTTCAACTTTCATCTCTAGTAATAATAGTAGTAGTATGTGTTTTTCCTCTTTAATGCGAGAGCTCGGCACAGTGCATTCAGCTCTCCTTCACTTTTCTTCCAGCTTGCCAGGGCCCTCCATGTACAGTAAGTGGGTCTCGCAATGTGATCCCGGGCCTCTGGGGAGTCACCTGATGTGTTTTAGGTGGCCACAAGGTATTATTTGTACAAATACGGTTGAGAAGCACTGTTCTAGCGGCATGTGCCACAGGCCCTGTAAAGGCCATTGACATATTCCCTAAGTGGGATTGATCCAGTACAGTGGGTTACTGTATTTCGCCGTGGAGCAACATCTCACTGATGACTTCTTTCACTCAATCCGCCTTGACCTGCCATCTCCTTACCTTCCTCTCCATCTCTAATCCTCCTTCTCCACTCACACAGAGCACTCCTGACCCCCAACGCCAGTCTACATTTTGCCTCCCATTATCTGCCCCCATTTCATATCTGCTGCTCTCTCTCTCTCTCTCCCTCTCCCTCCCTCTCACTCTCATGCTCTCCCTCTTCCTCTCTCTCTCTCTCTCTCTCTCTCTCTCTCTCTCTCTCTCTCTCTGTTTTCTTGATCCAGCAGGATGGCCCCGCACGTAATTCCCTCAGTCTTTACCCCGTGTGACATCTGCTCCCCAGCCCGGCGCGCCCTCAGCGATTATATGTGCGCTCAGAGCATGCAGGAGCTTAAACCCCGGTAATCCCCTAAACTAGCATGGCGCTGAAGACACACAACCTCTGTGGCTGTATAGGGACCCTCTCCTCTACACACAGCTCTCTAGCTAATCACTAGCGCTTCATTGGCTCAGGGTGACGCCCACCTTGGTTTACCCTTCGTCAGAGTAGCGCCTATCACACACACACACACACACACACACACACACACACACACAGAGCTTCCCTAGTCAGTGTGAGAGAAAAATCACCTAATATTCAGGCAGAGAGTGTATGTATACACTACATGCTGTATGCTGTGTGTGTCACAATACGAGGGATTGCCACTTACAGTAGTGTGAGATTGAGAGGCTGTCTGTGGATGAAGGCAGTGCTAAACTGACAAGCTGAGAGTCGGTGACAGCTAGTGTCCAGACAGGGAGCCGCTAAAGAGTCAAGCTGCTGGTCTCCGGACCTGTCACTCGGTCAGGCTGTAGCACTTAGTCAGCGCTGCAACGGCGAAGGTCACTGCAGTTGTATAGCAGTTGGAGTATTATGGCTAGCTAGCGCTTTACATTACAGCTAGCTAATTACATGGTGATGATCAGAGATGACTGTGTGTAATGCTAATATGTAGGAAGAATAGGGCAAAAACTAATTATTATTATTACAAAACTACTGTACACGGAATAAAGCCTGCACATGCCTGTACCTTGGTGTTGGGTGTGACCTGACTGTCCAATCTGTTACATACAGTAGACAGTAGACCATATGTGATACTATGGGGAGTAGGACTATTATAGTTCTATCATATTATATGAAGTGACTACTGCTATATTAATGTTATTTTAGATACTCTGATTCATTACTTTGTAGTTTGCAGAAATATATATATATATATATATATATATAAAAATATGTATTTGACAGACAAACTATAATTGACAGACAGAATTGTAAAACCATAAAATGATGCGTTTCTTCTTCTACAATAACTATTACGTTCTCCCGACAGTGTTTGTGGACGTGATCAAGCACCAGACAAGCAACTAATACACTGTACAATACATTTATTTTAAGTGGACGGGGGGCCAGAATAATTCTGACAGTGATTTTAATACTGTTACTAACATGATGCCTTCATTCCATGCCCCCTCCTTGCCTTCCAACTTGCAGTAGTTTCTCTTTGTATTTTACACCCTTCCAACCTTCAATCACACTTCTCTCTCTCCTCTCTCTCCTCTCTCTCTCTCTCTCTCTCTCTCTCTCTCTCTTCTCTCTCTCTCTCTCCCTGTCCTTCTCGCTCTCCTGCTCTCAGCCTCATCATAAACCCTGCCGACATCCCATCTCCCCTCAGTTATCCACACAGCGTGGCGGGGATTAGCTCGTGCCTGCGTCTCCTCGCCTTATCAGTTGCATGCAGCCAGGGAGGGCTGTGTAGTCACGCACGCCCCCCGCTCCCCCTCCCCCCCCCCCTCCTTCTCTGCCTCGACAAGTAGCTGGAGCTACATCTCCCCGGTGCGGCCACGCCGCTCACAGCTACCGCCCTTGACACAGCCGGCCCTTTTTTTACCTGCCCAGATCACATGCACCATATTCAGTAGTACTTTTACGTCACTAACCCTTTCACCAAGCATCCATCATGCAATGGATACTATTTATTCAACGGTGTTGCAATCAAGCAGCAAAGCCATTAGTTTCATTTTGTGGCGCCAAAAGGGTGGTAAGCGCTGCCATTCTTAGGCGCGAACATTCTCCCGCTGTGCCCAAAATGCCCCGACCGTTTAGAGTCAGACGTCCTTAACCTGCCGTGTATGTAGCCTGTGATAATGGATGCCTCCTGTCAGCGACGCCAGCCCTATCAGTCACTCAAGTCGAGGCGGGGCTGCTGTCGAGGTGTCGTGCTGTAACGAGGTGTCGAGGCGTGATCTTGACACACTGTTGAGATTGACTCTCGTTTTGACTCCCTCTGCTTCACCTCTTGTTCCTCTACGCGTGAAGCGTTTCTGCTTTTCCCAACACCGTTTTCTCCCCAGCGGAGCAGGTTTCTTAAGTGGAAGTGCAGGATGATGAAAGATAAAAAACACAGGGGAATGTTACATTTCCGTAAGGGCGTTTATAACGGGCTGTCATTCTGTCCGGCTGTCTCGACCCCCACACTTAGCCCCGCACTGCTCTAAGTGATCTCATCTCCATGCAGACAGAGCCCCTCTCTCAGTTTGATGGTTTCAGCCCTCAGACAAGGCTGTGTCTGTGCATTCCAATGACCTTCTTCATAAATCATGAGCAGGTGTGCGTGTGTGTGCGCGCGCTCGTGTTCGCATGTGTGCGTGTGTGTGTGTGTGTGTCTGTGAATGCTGATCGTGTGGTTATAGAACTAACCCTTAGCAAGAGGTCAGATGCTTCCTGTTTGTGCATTTGGTTTTCCCCAGAGACCGGACATGTATGTATTGGTGTCAGCTGCCTCTATGTGTGTGTGTTGAAATGTTGATTTTTTTTTTAAAATTTGTATTGTATTATTGTTAAATAAATACTGTCAAAACATTTCTATTTACGGCGTAAGTACACATTATTCGACAGCAAATGTTATGCTGTCTTGTAAGGATTACAATGGGGATTATTAGCCACCACATTCAGTCTTGTCTCCCATTTGTTTGTTTTTAGTTTTGGAGCTTATGCGGTAATGCGCTAACCCCCAAAAGAGGCGTGTTCGGCAAAACCGGAGATCTTCAAACCATCCTCTGCCTCGCCTGTGCAAAGGACGAGGTCACGTATTCAGGTGCCTTGAACGGGGACATCTACGTCTGGAAAGGGATCAACCTGTTGAGAATGGTGCAAGGAGCTCACGGGGTACGTTTTGGACCCCCAAGCCACACCAACTGTATGTTGTGTATCGTATAGGTGCATTGTCAGAACAGGTCTCAGGTCAGTTGGGGGCAGCAGTGAGCACTAGCATGCCTTGTGTCGTGTTCTGCCCCCACATGTTTGCCAGAGGCAGGGTCCTCACACTGCCACTCCAAGCCTCTGCTCACCCCTTGCCCAGCACGCTGCAGCACAGGAGGCCGATGGAGGCTTCTTCGACGGGTGTCGTGAAAGTTACATTTTGTCGTGCCATAAGAACCATTTGTTACCCTTCTGTGTGGAAGCAGGGAGGGATGATGTCAGCCTAAGAGAGCTGCAGGGGGAGGGGTAGAGAGCAATGACAGCCAGCACACTCTAGGGTGGAGGTGGAGGGTGCTCCGTCTCAGTTTCAAACGACGCGATATTTTCACTTGTTTCCAACCACAAGGTTAATTCCAGACACACGCTGAGGAGTAGCCTATAAAGCATACTTATTTAGATAATGGCAGTCATGGAAGTGGGATACAAAGTTAGTCTATTGAACCATTTAATGTTTCTGCTGCATTTTTGTACATGTGAGTCTGTCTATGTGGATTCTGTATGTAATGAGTGTGCTGTAGTAACGGCATATGTCACATCACCAGTAGTAGCAGCAGCACGCAATACTGTGGCACTGTTAGATTCTGCTTAGTAGAACAGGGTCAGCATGTTACTACACAGGATTAAGTGATATATATGGGATCAGCAGCTGGATGGAGGGACAGAGAGATTGGGGAGAGGACAGACTCTATGACACATCACCATCCCAGCTCAGTGAGACATTGCAGAGCATCGTTTCCCAAATTAATACATACAGTATGTCTAGTGCGACAGGATTACCTTGTCTCAGACACACAATATAATTCATATTTATACAGAATTTAGATTTATTTCTGCAGAACAAAAGTGTTTATTTTTCAATACAGTGAAAATAGTTTACTACTTCTGTATATTGTATGTATGTAGCACAACTGTTTTGGTCATTTTAATTTGTCATGTAATGTTAATCATTGGCAGGTGGCTAAATGTGAGTTGCTTAAGGGCAGCCATTTTCTTTGTTAAACCTTAAAGACTAAAAGAATAGCACTGCACATGCACACCAGTAACTGCTTCCTCATTGAATGAGGTCCCCAAAAAACAACGTCATACATCCTGAACTACAACACCTTTGAGGATGCAATGACAGGCTCGTAATGGTTGATAAATAGTTCCCTGGCTGAGCAGTGGTGCTATGTAGCCAGGGCTGGACAGGTTCTTGTCCATGTATTGTTCATATCCCTACTGACAGCCTGTCATTGTCTCTCCAGTCAGGGATTTTCAGCATGAATGCCTGCGAGGAGGGCTTCGCCACTGGGGGCCGAGATGGCTGCGTCCGGCTGTGGGATATGAACTTCAAACCAATTACTGTCATCGATCTCAGGGAAACAGACCAAGGATATAAAGGTCTGCCTTTCACGTCGTCCGACCTGAGTAGAGAAAGCAAGGTTACAGACCACTGTCAACGTATTTCCCACTAACGCTTCTTTCTTTTTCCTTATGTTCTTTGTGTGGTTGATATGTATACTTGGGACAGTAGCTAGAGGTGAAAATAGCAGAGGTGGGTAATGTTACAGGGCTCAGTAAACAGTCTTTTTTATTGCTTTGCTATTCCTCATGTTTATTAAGTCCAAGCTGTTCTAGCTATGTGTTGCATACAGTTGTCATGTGCGCACAAACAGTAAATGCATTCTGTATACATGCCATCTCCATCCCTCTCTATCTGTTGTTTACCCCAGAGGACAAAGGAGAGCTTGACACCATGTTCAATCACTGTACACGTTCTATTAAAATCCCTGTCCCCGGTCGCAGCAGATGAATGCTAAACGCTATAGGTGTGGCGATGAACACAGCTCACGATTCACTGTGATTCATTTTGAGGTAGAAATGTAATTTAACATATGATACTTTATGCTATAAAGAGCTACACAGCAATTTCATTCACTGAACTGATTGTGTGCTGTGCTGATTGGCTCAGGCACACACATTACTGACTTTGCTTGTCCAATGGGAAGGCCAGTGATTTATATATATTTTATTTGTTGTTAAACCCTGATTGAATTGCGTCGCCATGTCCCTCACGCTCCACGCGCCCGTGTGCATGTGCGGATGTATGCCTGCCTGTCCGTCAGTGGGCTGGCCTTCCGGGGTCTCGCCTCATAGCCGGGCTTGTGTGTTGACAGGGCTGTCGGTGCGCAGCGTGTGTTGGCGTGGAGACCACATTCTGGTTGGCACCCAGGACAGCGAGATCTTCGAGGTGGTGGTCCACGATCGCAACAAGCCCTTCCTTATAATGCAGGGTCACTGCGAGGGGGAGCTGTGGGCGTTAGCCGTGCACCCCACCAAGCCCCTGGCTATGACCGGCAGCGACGATCGCTCAGTCAGGTGAATCATTCACACCGAGGGCCGCTCACATAAACAATTCTCGGGAGTAGCCTCGTACTCCCACTGAATATGTAGCTAGAGGAGGAATGATTAATTTAACGGAATCCTTGTGATTCACATTTATTTGGCATGCTACTGTATATGTGGCATGGGCATTTTCATTTATCGTGTCAGAAACAAAGACACTTTGTACTTGATTAAGTTGTATTTGATTGCGTTGATTAAGTTGTTGATAGAGGCACATTTAAAACAGGATCCTGGCAAATGTGTTAATGTGCGCTGCAAAATCACTCGCGCAGCACTTAGTGGCATCCCTGTGTGTGCAGGATATGGAGCCTTATTGATCACGCGCTGATCGCTCGCTGTAACATGGAGGAGCCCATCCGCTGCGCTGCCGTGAGCACCGACGGCATCCACCTGGCGCTGGGCATGAAAGACGGCTCCTTCACCGTCCTCAGAGTCAGGTGGGTTGCGCGTGCAGCAAGCCTCACTTGGGAACACACACGGACCAACAGCATGCGTTCTTCAGTCGAGCCTCCTCTCTCTCTCTCTCTCTCCTGCCACTCAGAGATATGACGGAGGTGGTCAACATCAAGGACAGAAAGGAGGCCATCCACGAGCTCAAGTACTCCCCCGATGGAGCCCATCTGGCCGTGGGCTCCAATGACAACTCGGTGGACATCTACGGCGTGGTGCAGAGGTACAAGAAGGTCGGGGAATGCATCGGCTCCAGCTTCATCACGCATATGGACTGGTCCACTGACAGCAAGTACCTTCAGACCAACGATGGCAGCGGGCGGAGGCTCTTTTACAGAATGCCAAGTAAGACTTCCACGAGACAGATACTGTAGGTTCACCCTTGAGTTTGTCAAACGTTTGCTTTCAGCTAGCTCAGTTGGTGCTGACAGCAAAACAGTTAGATTGCGGTGGTCCAATTGACCTTTCCCAAGCCCCGACCCTTTTATTACTTTGCCTCTTTATGGAAAATCTACGTGGAGCCCTGGGGGTGTCTTTATTATGGGAGCTTCTCTTCTGTTCAGGCGGTAAGGAGATCTCCAACCGGGAGGAGCTGAAGCTGGTGCAGTGGTCTACATGGACGTGTGTGCTGGGTCCTGAGGTGAACGGCATATGGCCCAAATACTCCGATATCAACGACATCAACTCTGTGGATGCAAACTTCAACCATCAGGTCTTAGTAACCGCAGACGACTACGGCTTAGTAAAGCTTTTGCGATATCCGTGTATAAAAAAAGGTACGGATGCACATGCCAAAGCAAACAAGACGTGTGCAAATGTGCATGCTTTCAATGACATGATCTCCTTTGATCCTCAGGTGCAAAATTTAAAAAGTATCTAGGTCATTCGGCCCACATAACCAACATTAGATGGTCACATGATTACCAGTGGGTGATAACTATTGGTGGAGCCGACCACTCAGTATTCCAGTGGAAGTTTGTTCCAGAAAGAAAGAAGGAGACCCTGCACATAGCACCGCAAGGTAATGTGACAACGACCATCTCTTGAATGATATTAGCATCATATCACTGTTAATGATGGAAATTATACGAATATCATTTGGTATTCTACAATAATATTACAGTTTCTAACGTGGTGTAATTTACACCCGTATTACACATGACGCCCCAAACATTTCTGCTTGCACCTACATTTATTGTCAATGTTATTTCCGGAGAGAGAGCAAGGCAGTGCTTTGTGAAAAGGAATGCTCCCACCACTAACTGATATTCCATTTAATTTTCCTAATGGATCATTTAAATAGCAGCCGTCTTCTGGGGACGCTTATTGCCTTGTCTTGGCAGGCTCCGTTTAACTGTGTCAGCATTTTTATCGTGATTTATGTCCCCACGAAATACCCGTCTGTGATAGGGCCTGGCAAGCTAAGACCTACTTTGGCTTCACCTAAAGTGGAATGCAACATTTTCTGTCCCTTTGTCCCTGGCCAGACTTTTTTTGCATGACTTACAGTTGCGAAAGGGTTTTAGCACTATTGTCTGATGGGGCCCGTTCTCTCTCTTCCTATAGAATGCTTGGCGGACTCGAACAGCGAGGAGTCTGACTCCGATCAGTCAGACGTGCCCGAGATGGACTCGGAAATCGAACAGGAGACGCAGCACACATATCGACGACAGGTTTGTCGAACGGATGAATGGCGCTCGCCAAGCTGTCCTGTAATGTAGGGTCGTATGCGATCTGATCATGCGGTCCTCTGACACTGTACAATGCACTGGCCCGTATGCTCAGGTTTACAAAGAAGATCTACCTCAGCTCAAAGAGCAGAACAAGGAGAAGCACCGAGCCACGGCCATGAAGAAGAGGGAGCAAGCGCCAGCTAGTGGTCTTAAATTGCACTTTATTCACGGGTAGGACATCTGCATTACACTAACATATCTCCAGTAGATATTAACACTGTGTTCAGGATGGTTCAATGAATGCGAACAGCAGTGGACTGAAGAGCAGGTTACAAAACAGGGAGGAGTTGGGCTGCCCATATAGGCTGTTGTTAGCCATAAGAACACTGTCCACATGGCTAACAACAACAACACGATCATTTTTGTTTTACTGCTTTATATAGTTGTGTCTCAGCAGTACATATGCAGAAAATGATGTCCCCAGAACCAGCGTGGCTCTTGAACCAGTTATGTCGTTGCGTAGCGCACTCTTCCAATTGAAGGATATGTCTATAATGGCCGTGTCAACATATTTGATTTCAGAATGTCATGCATTTCATATCAGAATGAGAAGGCATATATTTAAGATGGAAATATGTAATAAAAGCGACATTTGGTAATGGTACTAAATAGTGTTGATGACTCTCACTCACAAATACTTATAAAACACCCAGGTAAATATGCGGCTATTCCTACACATCACTGAGCATCACTTAACACCCCCATTAAACACAGCAAATGTCTTTGAAAGTAGTTCAAGAACGTTTTGAACGTTTTCGTTCAGTGAAAAAGGTTCAGTCCACCAAACGCACCGCACTAAGTCTATTACCACTCACTGCTGGCAGTAATAAAAAGCAATTCTTTATATAGCTTACTTTGGCTGATTAGACAGGTTGCCACTGGCGGGGCTCTGTTGCAAATTTGCTGAGGTCAGCTGCAGACTGTAAAGAACAAATCATAAAGAAGTCTACAGTTGTCCTGTTCTAACTGGTGCAACAAAAAACTGAATTACATAACTGTCAATCAAGTGGGGTTGATACACCTGTGAATAGGTCTATATTCAGCAACATGAACACTCTTCTGTCCTTTATACTGTACATTTGAGCTAGGAATGTAATTACTGATCGCTGCGGCAAGTGGCGATAGATGATCAAGAACTCACTGCTTCAAACCCCGCTAACTCCTCACCAAGTGCCGAGGTGTCCTTGAGCAAGACACCGTAACCCTAACTGTTTCTGGTGGTCAGGTGTCTCCTTGCATGGCTGACATCGCCATCGGTATATGAGTGTGTGTGAATGGGTGAATGTGAGGCAAATAATTAAATAAAGTAAATAATAAGTACACTTGTCACTCAGTACAGTAGAGATGAACCAACTGTACATCTGTTTTGCTCCGTGTAGCTACAGGGGCTATGATTGTAGGAGCAACCTGTTCTACACCCAAACGGGGGAGCTTGTGTACCATGTGGCAGCAGTAGGGGTGGTGTACAACAGACAACAGAACACCCAGCGCTTTTACATGGGCCACGACGATGACATCCTCTGCCTGGCCATACACCCCCTCAAGGACTATGTAGCAACAGGACAGGTAGTAGCAGAGCTAGCATGAATAAAATATTGAGTCCCTTATAGCCAGGTCTAGGGATGACCTCCTGAAACGTCCTCTAAAACTGCAGCGCCACTGCATGTTTACTTGCAACCCTGTGTAGTTCAGATGTGAGTCACTTTGCCATCAAATCTGCGAGAAGGTCTTTTTATCCACACTTACCGCAAAAGTAAAGGAACTATTTGTTAAACACCTTATTTTATGATATGATGATCATGTGATCACATTATCACACCTACAAAAACTCCAAAAATTAAGAGCGCACATTTGGCAAAGGAAGTAAGGCTTTATGTCTATTTGCTTATCTAGAAATGTTGCACAAAACCGATTGGTAGCATATTAAGTGGCAGCAAGAACAATGAAAGAAAGAAAACGTGCTTAAAGGAACTGCCAAACTATTGATAATAAAATTTAAATAGAATTAAACTGAACAACAACCAATTATTAGAAAACAATTCACAAAACATTCACACAAAAAACTATTCTGCAAGCAAGCTACAAATAAGGCTTTACATGTATTAACGTGTTAATAATCTGCTTAGGTGGGCCGCGATTCTGCCATCCACATCTGGGACACGGAGATGCTAAAACCCTTGTCAGTGTTGAAAGGATTCCACCAGCTCGGAGTGTGTGCTTTGGACTTCTCAGGTAAAGTTACAACGCTGCATCTCGAGGCTTTCTGCATTCAAACTCCAGACAAATGAATGGCAATGTATTGATCATAAATGTTCACCATGGCAAACATTGATTCTTCCGTCAGATATAAATGAACAAAGAACAATTTAGTTCTTTCCTTACAGAGGCTTCAAAACCTCTGCCAATTTACGAGGACCAGGCAAAATCCTTTTTCTACTGTCTTATTGTTGTGGCAGCTTGTCTCCTTGACAAAGCATAGCATCATCCCGCTTCCTCTAATTGGCCCCAGATAGAGGCAGAGAGTGAGCTGTACGTCAATATCGGTGAAATACCTGCCGGGGATCAAACCCAGCAGGCTGCCTTAATGTTCCAAACATCACATGAACAAAACCAAGAGCTGGCTTTGTTGCAGCTGTACTGAAAGCCTTCCTTTTGTTTTTACCTCTGCAGCGGATGGCAAACGGCTGGCTTCAGTGGGCCTTGATGACAACCACACTGTTGTCCTCTGGGACTGGAGGAAAGGAGAGAAGCTCTCAGCCATACGGTCAGTATACATGACTTTAGGGCCCCATATTATCATTTTGGACATTTTGGACAGACTTTTCCTTTGTTCCAGCTCAACATTCCGTATGATTTGGCATTGCCCCTTTCAACCTGGCCTAACTTGTTTGGCTATCTGACTGGCAGTGGGAGGAAAGGTCAGGGATGATTGGCTTCTCATAGTCTAAGTGATAGAGAGCACTTGGCACCACCCACATGTTAAGGTTAAGCATGCAACTATAGGTAATTAATGTCTTTTCATCTTAATCAGGTGACTTGGGAGCTATTACCATTAGGCGTGTTGAAATGAATGCCAGGCAAGACGGCCATATTACCCAGAGCTCTGCCTCTGTTAATATTGATATTTAGCATGTACATCAATACATCCCCCTAGCTAGTCAGAGTGGGTCATGCAGGCTGCTAGCGCTGTGTGCTGTAGTGCTCCCGGCTCAGGGACAACTTGGAGCTGCACTCATCCTCTCTGCAGATGCTGGCAGTGGGCAGTGTAGCCAGACGGGGGACGTGGGGGCTGGGGGGGCTGATGGAGCGTGGCTTGTACACGCCGCTCTGCCTGGTCCTTAGCTGGAAAGAGTTAGCAATGTGTGTGTGTGTGTGTGTTGGGGGGAATGGGGTAGTTAGGCCAGGGAGAGGGTAATGGACTGGTTGATAGACAGAGGAGGAAAAGGCATTATGTTGGATGGGCACTACTGTGCTGTAGCTCACAGGAGCAACCATTGGAGAAGTTGGTATGTCAGCAGTCAGCTGCGCTCCGGCACACTGGGCAGAGAACACCAACCAATAGTTACAGTTGGTTTAGACAATTAGCAGTTACAGTTAACAGATAAAAGCATATCATTTTAGATATTATATAGAAGGTTATATGTCACATATATTTGTTTAAACATGCATTTATGTTTGTGTGACATACTGCTTTTCAGGGGAAGCAAGGACAAGATATTTGTTGTCAAAATAAATCCCTACATGCCCGACAAGCTGATCACAGCTGGAGTCAAACACATGAAATTCTGGCATAAAGCTGGTAAGACGTGTTCACCACCTTTTGTTCAAAATACGCGTACACACAAACCTGGTTTTGACAGGATTCCAGGAGGGGCGTACACGCTAAAAGAAAAAAAGAAGAAAATACTTGTCCTTTTCTCTTTCAGGAGGTGGTCTGATTGGCCGCAAGGGGAACATGGGGAAGACGGAGACCATGATGTGTGGGGTGTACGGCTGGACGGAGGAGATGGTGTTTTCAGGGACGTGCTCGGGAGATATTTGTATATGGAGGGACATGTTTCTGATGAAGACAGTGAAGGCCCACGACGGCCCTGTCTTCAGCATGCACGCATTAGAGAAGGTACTGCAGGAGGGAAGGGTTATATGGTTAGTAATAGGGATGTCACGATACCAGAAATGTAGTAGTCAATACCAATACCAGTAAAATTCCGTTAATAACGTTGTATGCTGAGACAAATAAAGTCAAATGTCATCTCTTCTGAGGCTGGGGGGTTTTCTACAGTATGTAACCGAAGTATCGGTTCTCGTGATATCCCTAGTTAGTACTGTAGGCACTTGTTATGTCTGTCTCTGCCTGTCTCTATCTTAGCGCTTTGTCATACCACTCGGCCTGAGCCGTATGTGATGAAATGCACTCCGTTAGATGGCAGTTGCAGTCACCTGGGATAATGACTGTAACTTTAACTTGAACTGCGCTGTCGTATATATTTTAACCTCTCAGGGATTCGTCACCGGAGGGAAGGATGGCATTGTTGCTCTGTGGGACGACACCTTCGAGAGATGCCTTAAGACCTACGCCATAAAGCGAGCAGTCCTGGCTCCGGGCTCCAAAGGTGAAAGGTCACCCCTCACTTCCGCTATGTTCCTCTGACCCCATTCCACTGCAAGGGGGTGATAAAGCCATGCGGTGCTTTTAATCTCTGACACAGCGTTATGATTCCCGGGCTCTGTAGGGCTGTTGCTGGAGGACAACCCCTCCATACGTGCCATATCGCTGGGCCACGGCCATATCCTGGTGGGCACCAAGAACGGAGAGATCCTGGAGGTGGATAAGAGTGGCCCCATCACACTGCTGGTTCAGGTGAGAGCGCCACTGATGCTAAGCAACGACTTGTACGTTTCTAATTGCAGAGTGTGTGGTTTGTTAATCTCTAATTGACAGTGTGTAGCGCTGGGTGTGGGTCGCTCATCTCTTATTGGACAGTGTAGTGCCGTGTGTGGGTCGCTCATCTCTTATTGGACAGTGTAGCGCCGTGTGTGGTTCCTTCATCTCTAATTGGACAGTGTGTAGTGCCGGGTGTGGTTCGTTCATCTCTAATTGGACAGTGTGTAGCGCTGGGTGTGGTTCGCTCATCTCTTATTGGACAGTGTAGCGCCGGGTGTGGTTCATTCATATCTAATTGGACAGTGTGTAGCGCTGGGTGTGGTTTGTTGTTTACTCACACTAGGAGGTGTGGAGGAACACAATTTGGTTAAAAGTGTTGTGTGGGCATTATAATATAAAACACTTATTTGGCAAGGGTATTTCCATATATATTTGTATCACTAACTATGCCGCCAATTGTATACCTATGTACCCACCATAGCCTTAAAGGTATATTCAGCATTTGCAAGCTAATTGTAAGGTACTACACTTTTTGTCATATTCAACAAATATCTGCTCGCATTTTGCTAGCTTGCCATGCTCTGTGCGGACCGTGGAGGACCACGCGATACAGTATCGCGACCACACGATACTGTTATGATTTGAGCTCGAAGATAGCAAGAATGACTGACTCTGCCTTAACTAGAAGCAGTTCAATGTTTAAACTTAACCAGTTCACGTGGAACTAATAGACATCTAATATGATTGTAAAGCCGCTACACTCAACTTTGTAGAATCACAGAGGGGATGGCTGTACCGGGTGAAATATTACCGCTGCTGAATTGTGAAATGTTCATTTAGTTTTAAGTGGTCCTATGATTTTTTCCCTCCACTCCCCGGGTACAAATAGAGCGAACGTTATTGATAGCCCTTTTAAAAATGTCCCTTAATAATAATAAGCACACTCTTATAGGCTGAAGCCTGTAATGGATTGTCCCACTTAATAATTTAATAGACCTCTATTCGCTTTAATGGACGGATGTTGAAACATGCCACTGAATGCCTACAGGGCCACATGGAGGGAGACGTGTGCGGCCTGGCCACTCATCCCCATCTCCCTCTCTGCGCTACTGTGAGCGATGACAAAACCCTGCGCATATGGGACCTCTCGCCCAGCCACTGTATGCTGGCTGTACGCAAGCTCAGGAAAGGTGAGCAGGCACAGGCACGGTGTGCGTTACAACTCTGAGCTGTCGATGGCACAGCGGTACTGACACGCACACACATTGGCATGTGCACGAGGGCAGCATATCAAAACAGCACCAGAAATAAACTGTATAAATAACCATTAACATTGAACATTTTAATTTTATAAAAAATAATAAGCTAAAACATATAATAATAATAATAATAATAATAATAATAATAATACTGTATAGTATACAGTATTTACTGATAATATTATTTATACTTATTCTACTATAATTAAAATAACTAACGTCCTGAAAGCATGTTGCCAGCCCTGAAGAAGCTCCGGGCTCAACAGCCATCTTTCCCATGACAGGGGGCCGTTGCTGCTGCTTCTCCCCCGACGGCAAGGCCTTGGCTGTGGGCCTGAACGACGGCAGCTTCCTCATCGTGAACGCAGACACCCTGGAGGACCTGGTGTCTTTCCACCACCGCAAGGACATCATCTCCGACATCAGATTCTCCCCAGGTCGGTGTCCGTTCTCGCTCCCCTACACCCCAGGTGGCACACACACGCTGCCCGAGGAGCATGCGCGACACTCCCAGAGAGAACGTGGACGGATGTAGCAGAGAGATGCAGGTTTTAACTGTTAGCTTACGCAGCTAGCATGTTAGCTAGCAGGGAGGAGGTGGCTGCAGGTCGTCTCTCTGTAGACTGACAGAGCTGCAGAGAGATGAGAAGTGGCGTGTTGGTGGTGGTGGTGGAGGCAAAGTGAGCGCAAGAAACTAAACTCGTTCACCTCAACACTTAACCTTCGTCTGCGATGCAGGGCTTCCTGTTTCACCACCCAGCACCGCTGAATCCCTCAGCAGTCACTCACCACCTTACAGTTGTTTATAGAATATATTCATGTGTGACGGGTTTTAAAGTTAAAAAAAAGAAGTTAAGCTTGCTTGCATGTGTCCCCAGAGCCAAAGGCTTCCTCTGTAGATGATGGCTAATAATGCTTTATGTTGTACCCAGGTGCGGGGAAGTACCTTGCGGTGGCGTCAGGGGACAGCTTTGTGGACATTTACAATGTGATGAGCAGCAAAAGAGTCGGGGTGTGCAAGGGATGCATCAACTACATTACCCATCTGGACTGGGACAAGAGAGGTAAAAGCATTGCCACAGGTGTTAACGCTGCTCGGTGGAATACCTGATATGTACAGTAATATAACAGGCTTTATAGCAGCGGTTTAGAGGGTGGATTCAAAACGGCTCTGTCAAATCACACACCTGGGCCTACTGCGCTCTTTCGCTTACAGGAAAACTGCTCCAAGTGAACACTGGTGCTAAAGAGCAATTCTTCTTCGAGGCTCCTCGCGGCAAACGGCAGACCATCCCGGCCACAGAGGTAAGCACCAGCCATGACACAGGAGCCGCCACGGATGGATGGGTGGGACCGCGGTTATTGCCTAGTTCTGCCTAGATGTATTCTCCCGGGGATGGAGGGCATGACTTGGTGTTAAGGGGGTGGCATTGAAGCATGAACATGGCCCACTTTTCACCAGCCTCTTTCTATTTATAGCGGTGGTGTTTAGGGTGTCTATTTTTGGCGTGACATTGTCGGGGACACAGTGGTGGGTTGTCTCGTCTTACTGGAGCCTCTGTGTCCTCTCTCCCCTGGGCTTCCTCCCTCTCTCTCCTGTCTCATCCTGGTGTCGCTCGCCCCCTCCCCCTCCTTTCCCCGGTCAGGTGGACAAGGTAGACTGGTGCACGTGGACGTGCGTCTTGGGGGCGTCCGTCGACGGCATCTGGCCTGTGATCAGCGAGGTCACCGAGGTGACCTCCGCCTGCCTTAGCAGCGACAGAAAGCTGCTAGCAACCGGAGATGACCTGGGATATGTCAAGCTTTTCAGATACCCAGTCAAGGTAAGACCATTTATCGTTAATCACTTACCAATTATCATTTCATCTATGAGAAAGTCACGTGTTTATGATTATCCTGTGGTGTACCTCTTTAAAAGGATTATTCAGTTTTGACGAAGTAGGCGACTGACGTGCTCCGCTCTCCTAGGGAAAGTATGCAAAGTTCAAGCGCTACGTGGCCCACAGCACCCACGTCACCAACGTGCGGTGGAGCCACGACGACGCCCTCCTGGTGACAGTCGGCGGGGGAGACACGTGCCTCATGATCTGGGCCCACGAGCCCGAGGGGCGCAGGGAAGTCCGCCAGGGCGACAGCGAGGAGTCGGACATCGAGAGCGAGGACGACGGAGGTGAGAGAGGCCAGCTTCCGTATGTGCGGCTATAATGGCACTGCTGTGGAGCCGGCCATGTTAACGTCATCTGTTGCCCTGTCAGGCTACGACAGCGACGTGACGAAGGAGAACGAGATCAGCTACGTCATCAAGGCCTTGTCGACCAATGTGCGCCCCATGACTGGGCTCAAGCCACACTTGCAGCAAAAGGAGCCGTCCGTGGACGAGAGGTAGGTTACGGCAGAGTTCATAGACTTTGCTGCTCTCGCTCTCCAACAGTTTCATTTCTGATACTAATTCTAACACTGTCTCTGTCCCTTGGAAATAACCGGGCCTTCTCAACTCTCTTTCCTCCTGCGGTCTGTTTCTCAATGTCCTGCTTCCTTCTTTAATACACCGTTAAGGCAGGGGGTGGTCAGGTAAGACCCTATATGCTTATGTCCATGTCTCTACTTATGTTTTACAGTACGTATAGTATATACGCTAGATATTGTAATAAATGTAATGTAATAAATATTTAACATGAATAACTATACACCTCAATGTGCCTGTCCATACCACTGCACCTCTCTCAAGTGTCTAGTTTTGAAAGGTGCACATTATATGACACATGCACAGTGTACTCTGTATGTCCTTATATTTTATGCCCGAATCTGATCGAGAGACGCCTTGTGCTTTTCTCTCACTTGTTTCAACATGTGGTGCAAGCACTGCATCCACAGGGCAGTGGTCGTCATAGAGATGAACATCGGTTGTTATGGTTACACCACGGCGCTGACTGATATGTTTTATGTCCTCAGTTGCTGAAGTGTTGTGTTACGTGAATGCCGATGGGACAGCGGCGGATGCTGTCAGAAGCCTTGTTCTAACTTGATGTGTTTCTTTTTTGTTTTGTTCATTGCTGCCCCGAAGAGGGTCAAGGTAAGCCACCTATTGTGTTGTTGTGAGGAGGACCTCTCCATAGGACCCCAATCCAAGTATGACGACTAAGATATTGCCATACTTTGCACAGTGTCATGACGTATAACTCATTCAACGAATTGATATGAAATCAATGTCCAATTCCTCTGCCCGGGCTCTAGACGCTATACTTTTCATAAATGTTTTACGTTATTAAATGCTCCGCAATTGTTCTGCATGTGTTTTTAATAACCACATTTCTCTAACAGAAGATGCAGTTACTTACTTGCTACTGTATTGTAGATGGGCGTGGCGTTATGGATTGCATTTACACTCAGAACCTAATATAAACATGTTATACCCACATACGTTTTAATACAAATTAACAGCATCATGTCTACTCAAGGCAATGTACAGGAATTACAGACAGGTTTGTTGATTGATTGTGTGTTTACACAGTGCTCCATTACATGTGTTATGTATTCCATTCAGGGTAGCTTTCTTCTTTTGCATTTTGTACACTCATTGTAGCATTTTCCACAACCCCCACCTGCATTCCCAATCTAGAGACGTTGTTCTATTAGACTCTATGGGGCGTCGTATAGATGCCTCATTAATGTTTCTCTAATGTTTCTCTAGCAGCTCCTCTCACTCCTGCTGTGTCTTTCAGGCCTCCCGTGAGCAGGGCACTGCCTCACCCAGAGAAACTGCAGACCAACAACGTTGGCAAGAAGAAAAGGCCGATCGAAGTAAGACGGGCCGCAGCTCGAACAAAGCGCACACATCATCGGTAGACTCGCAATGGTCTTTTTCGACCCATGTCTATATAAAGCCTGCCTATCTAATGGAACAGAGGGATGTGAATAGCTACTGGCATTATTTCAGCCAAAGACACTGCGTGCTTCTACTGTCCAGACACAGCCTCTCAGGGGACCATGTTGTAATTAGATAACAAGGCACTCTGAATGACATTTGGCTATAAACATCTCTGTTGTCATGGCGCCCACTTCTCTGACGCTGCTGTTTTTTTCTATTTAATTTCTTCTTTTTTTTTTTTTTGTATTCAGGACCTGGTGCTGGATCTGGTGTTTGGTTACCGTGGCAATGACTGTCGCAATAACGTGCACTATCTCAACGAGGGGGCCGATATCATCTATCACACAGCCTCCGTTGGCATTGTCCTTAACCTGACAACCTGTGAGTTGAGGAGGGAAAACGACACATGCATTAAGTAATAGACGCATTCACTAGTATTGTTTGAATGTGTGTGTGGTTTTCTTTTTTCTTTTTTTTTTTTACAGCCTGCCAAAGCTTCTATGTAGAACATAGCGATGACATTCTGTGCCTAACAATCAATCAACACCCCAAATTCCCCAACGTGGTGGCAACTGGCCAAGTAGGTATGTCTGTGAGAGTTGGACCGCACGCGTCGCCAACCTCCATTTTGTTTTTGTTTCCAATGTCTTTCCACACTGTGCAGGAGGATTACTGTACAATCTCCTACTGCTATCTGTGTTCTAACACAAGTAAGATGCATAAAAGCAGTCTCTCCACATCTGAATAAGGTAGTAGAGGAAATGTTACACATGCTGCATAGTTTATTATTCACTGGGAAGTTTCTAGGGCGCAAAAGGCACTTTCAAAAGCCTTGAGTGGAAGAAATTGATTGGAATGATGTTTGGGGGATTTATAGTACAGTTAGTGGATTTACAACTTGCAAATAAAAATTAAGTGTATGCGTTTAGGATTCCCATTAGCTGTTCTCCCTCAGGTCCTTAAATCTAAATATATGTAGTAAAAAAGTGTAATGAGATGTGTATACCCATAAGAGATACTTACTCTAACAGTAACTTATTGAAATGTAAGTATTTCTCTTGATTCGTTGTAACAATTACTTCTCTGATTTCAGGTGATACTGGTGATATGTCAGGTAAGACCATTTCTGGGAGTAATTTAAAATGCAGCAAAATAAAAGAATAGTTTTTGATAATTTTTAAATTATCTTGAATTCATACTAACGTGTTTGTACACTACACTACCTGCAAGGTATTATAACACACTGCCCTCTGCTGGTCTTATTTATTTTATTGTTTGGACAAATCAGGTATTCAATACCTAAAAACCATTGATGTCAAATACAAATAAAAATGTTACAACCGCAATTATGGCCCAGTTTTACAGACATGGGTTAAGACTAATCCTTTTTTCAATGGAGATCTTCATTGCATTTTTATTTTAGCCTTAGACTAGGCTTAATCCAACCATGTCTGTGAAACCGACCAATAGTGTACACATTAATTATTCTCCGTATTCATTAAAAGCACATCAACATTTGCACACTAAATCTACATAGTTAAAAACTGTGTATTAGAAGACATGAATAAATATTATAGAACAAATTACATTTTCAACACACGTCAGCTCTCTTTTTGTGCTCGTCTGTTCAGCCACCTCTCCATCCATCCATGTGTGGGATGCCATGACCAAACAGACCCTGTCAGTGCTGCGTTGCTTCCACTCCAGCGGGGTCTGCTCTGTTAGCTTCAGTGCCACCGGAAAGCTCCTGCTGTCTGTGGGCCTGGACCCGGAACACACAGTCACCATCTGGAAATGGCAGGAAGGTACTTACTGGGAGGTCACACAAGAGAGACCAACGTGGGTTTGGGTGTCTTTTTCGCCCAGACGATGTTTGCCATGATGACTTGAATGTTATATTATAGCTGCTGACCAATTTATGTATTTGCAACGTATATATTCGCAAGATCATTTCTAGTTTTATAAAATGCTTCAGGATATTATACTTATTTCTTTCTTTCTTTCTTTCTTTCTTTCTTTCTTTCTTTCTTTCTTTCTTTCTTTCATGATTTGATAATATACAGTATTTATAGTTTTTATTCTCTGAGTGGCCATGGGTCCTAAACAGTGTTATTACTTTTTTCAGTAACTAGTAGTTTAACTAATTAGTTTTTTCAAAAGGTAATAATATTACTATTACTAATCCAAGTAATGCTGCATTACTGCATTACAAGAATGAGATTTCTGGTCCTAGCAAACATAGGGTAGGCTAATTGAACCAACCTGTCCAATCATCTGGTTTGAGAGGCTGCAATGTTTTCACTTTGGCTGAAATTTATTGTGCCAATAAGGAGGATTTAATTCTAAATTGAGCTGGCTACACAGGTTGTCATTTTTCAGAAGAGTAGTGATTGTAAAAGTAATGTAACTAGTAACATAACTAATTACTTTTAATACCCAGTAATAAGTAAAGTAACAGTATTACTTTTTAAAGGAGTAATAAGTAAATAGTAATTTATTACTGTTCCTGAGTAGCTTGGTCCTAAAGTTTGAAAAGTGCTCCAGTACACAGAATATAAAATGTTGATTGAATGTACAGTATGCATGCATGTCTGTCTCAGCTGCCCTGCTGTTGAGCAGTGTCCATCACCAGGGCAACAGCAACACTGCAATGTGCATGCATCTGTCACTGTTGGCCACTGTAGGTTTCAAAGTGGCCAGCCGACTGGGCCACAGCCAGCGGATCTTTGTGGCCGAGTTCCGTCCAGACTCGGACACGCACTTTGTGTCCGTGGGGATCAAGCACGTGCGCTTCTGGACCCTGGCGGGCCGGGCTCTGCTCAGCAAGAAAGGAGTGATGAGCTCCATAGAGGACGCCCGCATGCAGACAATGCTGTCTGTGGCATTTGGAGCTGTAAGTCACTTTAATATGCAAGCTATATTACTATATGCAATATCAAAAATACATTATACTACACCAGCTGTTATTGCGTGCATACAAGTGTACATTTATTCACATGTCGTCCACTTGTGACGTGCATATGTAGATTGTAGATTTAATATAATTATTCACTATTATGTAATTATTAACCATTTCATTGTTTATTTCCTTGTAAATGAGGAGCCGTGATAATACTCAAAGCCTCAAATGTTCACCCCAAATGTTCACCCTTATTAATTCATGAAATGCCATGTGATTTGTTGTTGCAATTGCTCTACGCTTTTAGGTCACTAGATTAGTGCAGGTTTGTTTTCTTTTCAGAATAACTTGACATTTACAGGTACCATTAGTGGGGATGTGTGTGTGTGGAAGGAACACATTCTAGTAAGAATAGTGGCCAAGGCTCACACGGGCCCTGTGTTCACCATGTACACCACACTGAGGGATGGCCTCATCGTCACAGGGGGCAAGGAAAGGCCGTGAGTATATATATATATACCCTATATTATAATATGATCCGGTGGTTCTTAAAGGGTTTACAGGGAGTGGCATGAGGTGATTTCAGTGTTTATTTTGTATTATTTATCAAGATCTCGTTTTATTTAGGGCTAATGTTTCAAAAGCGATTAGAACAACTGTGGACGCTTTTATCCAGTGACTTAAAATGAGTACATTAGTAAGTCAATAGCTGAACAGATCATACACCAAAACGACAAACACAATGTCATTATTGGTTGCTCAGCTTCGATGATTCAGGATGTGCATCGCTATAATGTGGCATCTGCTTTGGATAAGGCTTGCAGCAGCACTGTGTTTTTCCTGAAGGTCGAAGGAAGGAGGTGCCCTGAAGCTGTGGGACCAGGAGCTGAAGCGCTGCAGGGCTTTTCGCTTAGAGACTGGGCAGGTGATAGACTGTGTTCGCTCTGTGTGCCGGGGTAAGGTAAGGATCCCACCCACTATGCACTTTTAAAAAGTGCCCATGTTTGCCAAGGTGTTTCATAATATAGCATGAGCATGTGCATGGGCAAAATGAACGCTACTTCCTCACATATTCCCTCAGTCAATAAACACACACTACCCACCTTGCCCTGGTTCTAGGGGAAAATCCTTGTGGGGACCAAGAATGCAGAGATCATTGAAGTGGGGGAGAAGAATGCAGCCTGCAACATCCTTGTGAACGGACACATGGATGGACCCATCTGGGGGGTCGGCACCCACCCCTCCAGAGATGTGTTCCTGTCCGCTGCAGAGGACGGCACCATTCGGCTGTGGGACATCCCAGAGAAGGTGAACGCCGTCACCTCTTAACCCATATCCACTGCTCTGTCTCATTCTGGGCGCTAGTTCCCAGATGGTAGCACTGAAGCAGATTCAGGTCAAGCTTGTTTATGTAATCACATTACAGTTTCAAAGGGCTTTACAGCCCACATTTCACATGGAAAAAAAACAACACCCCCTTTCCTCAACCCGGGCAAGGAAAAACCTCTATTAAAAACTCCACGGGTAAAGGAAGAAATCTTGGGAAAAGACTGCAGAAAGAAGAATCCAACTTTCCAGGACGGTTAGGAAGCAATAGGTGTTGATAGGGCGACAAGAATGAGCAATTATTCATTGAATGAAATGTATCACATTGTGCAGTAAACACATTGTAGGAATTAATTTACATTTTGTAAGTTAGTCAATTATAAGTGGTCCACCAAATGTAGTATTGGCAGATGCAACAGGTGATTTGTCCCAGGTTTGAGGATGTGTCCTTGTACTAGTCATGACCAGGTTCGCTCCACAACCAGTGGGTCTGTAAATAGCAGCACTACCCCAACACAGGAGACATGGCTGCGGTAAATGCAGATACCGCCATCCACACATTGTCTGGCAGTACTGTACTGAAGATTGCCAGAGGTCGCTTCCTGGGTGAACGTGCCTTTAGTACCGGGGCAGAGGACATTCGTCACCCAGGTCACAGGTGACCTTGTTGATACAAACACTCAACCTGCACATGCGCGTGGTGGACATCCAGGGGCTTAAGAACTCATCGTTTCCTAGCCACGTGACGTAACTGCTTCTCAGAAGAAAACGTCCTACGTTGTCCGCTTTTTTGACAGATGACCAATCACAAGCGGTGTAGTGAGACCTGGTGTTTGAAAAATGCCTAGGCCAACGCTTTTAATCAAACAATGAAGTTACGTCTGGAAGGCCGAACTGCCTTCCTGATACAGAAAAACAAATCAGTTCTTCTGCACAATGCTATATATTGTATACTGTAATACCACTATAGGAAACAATACAACCTATGCAATGTAAACACACAACTGTTGAAACAGGGACATCAAGATGCTGTTATCCGTTTAAGATATACTGGCAGTATCATTCACCTGTGTCCTGACTCTACCTTTATCCTGTGGGACAACAGAAGATGCTCAATAAGGTGAACCTGGGCCATCCAGCACGCACCGTCAGCTACAGCCCCGAGGGAGACATGGTGGCCATAGGCATGAAGAATGGCGAGTTCATCATTCTCCTGGTGGCCTCGCTCAAAATCTGGGGCAAAAAGAGAGACCGCCGCACTGCCATCCAGGATATCAGGTATTACTCGTCTCACTGCAGTCACCTCTATAGGTAATACTAGTAGTCACCTCTATAGGTGATGCTAGTAGTCACCTCTATAGGTGATGCTAGTAGTCAGCTCTATAGGTCTTGCTAGTAGTCACCTCTATAGGTGATGCTAGTAGTCAGCTCTATAGGTGATGCTAGTAGTCACCTCTATAGGTGATG
>JAODUH010000015.1:3203673-3228961 GCA_027564835.1 Typhlichthys subterraneus | reverse complement strand
CTCTATAGGTAATGCTAGACTATTAGCATCACCTCTATAGGTAATGCTAGTAGTCACCTCTATAGGTAATGCTAGACTATTAGCATCACCTCTATAGGTAATGCTAGTAGTCACCTCTATAGGTAATGATAGTAGTCAGCTCTATAGGTAATGCTAGACTATTAGCATCACCTCTATAGGTGATGCTAATAGTCACCTCTTTGTAATACTGGTCACATCTAGGTAATGCTGGTCACGTATATGTAATGCTGGTCACATCTAGATAATGCGGGTCACGTCACTTAAATAAATACTTGACTATAATGGTCCTGACTGAAATACTGTACTGAAGTCATGAATTTGAATACTTCTCAATTTCTCCAATCAAGGTTTAGCCCGGACTCTCGCTATCTGGCAGTAGGTTCCACAGAGAGCGCAGTTGACTTCTATGACCTGACGCTCGGACCTCAGCTGAACCGTATTAACTGCTGTAGGGACATCCCCAGCTTCATCATGCAGATGGACTTCTCTGCTGATGGCACGTATGTCCAGGTATGGTGGACAACATGACAACAGCAGTATAAAAACCCTGTGTGTGTGACCTTTAGTCTTTCTTTTATTTACTCACACGCACACGCACACACACACACACACAAACACTGTAGATCATGTTTGACACGTCAGATGAGCCTGTGTAACCTGGAATACCTTGAAACAGATCTCCACTGGTGCTTATAAACGTCTGGTGTATGAGGTGCCATCTGGGAGGCAGATCACAGAGCAAACCCATATCGACAGGATTACCTGGGCCACATGGACAAGGTGAGAACATTTTACACTACACCCATACATATTTAATACACTCCTGGTTACAGAAAGGGCATGATTAAACATTACTAATTATACTTAATTATTATATGTTTATTCCTTAGATATTTGTTTTATAATTGTATAATCGATTTAACTTTTTACGCTGCTGTGGAAAGCTTGTGGAAGTATTCATTGTAAGGAAGGATTGCTCCTGCTACGTTGTTATTAATGACTCATAAATTCACGCTCTTCCCTTCTGTCCAGTGTCCTTGGAGACGAGGTCATAGGAATCTGGTCCCGCAACACAGACAAAGCAGATGTCACCTGTGCGTGTGTGTCTCACTCAGGCCTGAACGTCGTCACGGGCGACGACTTTGGAATGGTTAAGCTGTTTGACTTTCCATGTCCAGAGAAATTTGTAAGTCAAGTTTAGGCTTGTTAGTAGCATAGCTTACATTGATTGAATTCTTGATCTTGTTAGAAATAGCATAAGTTAGATTGTGCCATTTAACAAATATAATCATTAAAGTAAGTATTCTAAACAGGTATCTTATGCGGATCCAATTTCTTTATCTTTATATTTACGTATGTCAAGTAAATATAGTGTCTGTATATCTGTATACTGTAATATCGGCATCTGCTGACTGTATGATATTCTCTTCTAGGCCAAACACAAACGCTTTCTGGGCCACTCAGCTCATTTAACTAACGTACGTTTCACAAATGGAGACCGCTTTGTGGTCAGTGCCGGTGCAGACGACAGAAGGTATGCTTCAGCTCATATAAAGCACACAAGCGACACAACTGTTACCTGTTAAACATGTTTTCTTTTGCTCTCTGTCCTGCCTTTAGTCTGTTTGTCTGGAGGTGCGTCCATGCCCCGCACTGAGGAAACGCCCCTGGTTGATTTCGAGGAGCTACAGGGGGCCTTTGACAGCCAGGCTTGGGAAAGGCCTGTCTTGAAGGAGAAACTGGGCAGCTAGTATATAAGGGAAGTGGTGCCCTGGTTTTCTGAAAACCTCATTTCAATCACTGCACCAGTCATGCTTATTATAACACAATACTGTAGGTAGAGAGCCTTCAGCCCTGCTGTTGCTAAATATCCCTGTCATTTAATCAAACATCTAATAGTGTATCTTTGTATCACGTTGTTACGGATTCTATTTTTTTTTTACTTGCTGTGCATCTGTGTAAATGTCCCCAGTGGCAGTATTGCCATTTGGTGCAAGTTTCAATGCCATTTTTGTAAAACACGTAGCAGCTAAATTAGCCTTAATCTGCATAACGTCTTTAACTGAAGAGGTTTTTGGATTTGTTAAGAAGGTTTTTGTATTGTCATTTCTATTACTTTATTGACCATGCACATCTTTGGATCATATTGTAATTTTTACAGTGATTAACTCCTGTGGCCTTTTTCCTGAATGTAACATCCACAGTTATGTTCTGGATGTCAGCATGCCAAAGCATTCTATGCACTGTACACCTGACCTGGTCACTGTGTTGCCCTAAAGGTTTTTTTGTGGTTTGTTCACGTGATTGTGTTAACTGGTTGAACCTCAAGCTTCCATCAGCAGTCTGTCTCTGTGTCTGTAGCAATCTTTTTGCTTGTGCAGTAAACCTTTCATGACATGTTTGTGTGCATAATTGTTTGAGGATTACTGAGGGTGCATGGCTTACTAAATGACAATCTGCCTACTCAAACTCCTCAGAAAACAAAGGAAATAGCTGTCACATCTCTTCTTTGGTCACTTTTAATGTGCTGCTATTGCGTAATATTGAATTTTTATTCATATGAAGGGTGTGACCATTTTTTTTTGTGAAGATACATATGTTTTACGTAATAAATAATATTGGATGTTTTTTCACAAAATATAAAACATGCAAAACATTTCACTACTTGTATTAAGACTGATTATGAAAAACATATTGCTGCATATTTTTATTTACATTATATCAATGTAAATATCATTTGTACATATTGATTTTTGTATATTTTTGTGAGATGTTTCATAAAATCAACTTTAATAATAAAAAGTATGTTGTATTAAATAAATGCTCCAAGCACAATTATTTTCCCTCACTACATGCAGGTCTAAGATTACCACAATATAAACCTTGATGATTTCAAACCCTGTATCAAGGATACAAGGTTTGAAGTTGTTTTGTTATGTTGGCTGCTTTAACAGCTGCTCAGCTACTTACAACATTGTTTACATACATGTTTGAAATATCCATGACTATGCTTTGTTTTTGCATCATATATTCCCAATAATATACAGTCAAAAAATACATTATTTGTATTAGATGGAATTATCAATGCTGGAGAACCATTGATGATATTTGAACTCAATCAAAACAGCTCTCCCTTCAATGCCATATAGAAGCTCCACCCAAATTGGTGGTGTGGGGTGCAATCAGCACCACATTTTGTTACTATAACAGTCAGGGCTGTGTAGGATTACCAGATATTTTTTTCTCCATTCAAATCGTGTATTATCTACAATCACGCACCGCATTTTTGATGGAGGGGTAAGCTATTTGAAGCCAAAACTTTTTTCATATTCAGTGAATATCTCCAACAGGTCTCCATTTTCTTTGTGCAGTTTGAAGAAAAGAGGAAGAAAAAAAAACCTTACTATAATTAGACTAACATAGAAAGTTGTGGAGACCACAGGCGTCTATTCCAGCTTTGGCAGTGCAGAATTTTGGGTGGATCACTGTTTGGATGTCAAATTAAAATATTAATGTTTCTCTAGCATCACTTACTCCACCTATAGAACAAAGTACCCTGGGATGGTTCTGATAAATATTAATATATTTAAATAAAAATTAAGTATTGTTTCAAAGACAAGACTTATAGATGTGGTTGAACAAATTCATGTTTGATTTCAGGTTGATCAATGTTACGGTAGCTTTTTCTTGCTTCATATTCATAGATATGGTCAACTTACATGCAAACATTTTTAAATAAATGATTACATTATAGTACTGCTGATGGAAGTTGGGATGCGGGTGTGTGCGGGTGTGTGCAAGTGTGTGTGTGTGTGTATGTATGTGTATTGTAGGTGTGGTGTCTTCATAATTTAACAGAGAAGGAGCTGCCACATGAGCAGCCGTGATCGGCTTGAGGATTCTTCAGCACCACAAAAGACGAGCGGATCAGCTCTTGGGTGAAGTCCAGGGTGGATCCTTTCACAAACGCCAGGCTCTCTTGGTCCACAATTACCCCCACTCCATCCTGGTCAAACAGTCTGAGGAAGAGCAGGTAGGTGCAAGGGTAGCATGACATTGAACAATGGCTGCTGAGAAACACAGCTGCAACTCACCTGTCTTCCTCTTTCCGGTTGCTGTCGAGAGAGAACTTATACTGGAACCCGGAGCAGCCTCCTCCCTCAACATGCATCCTTAGATATTCACCCTTTACTGTTATCTCTCCTAGTCTCTGGATCCACAAAGGAACACAGGAATAATAACAATGTTTATGCATGACAGCATGGCTGCTGGCAATGTAAGCATCATGCAAGATTTTGGACTAGTGGTGTAAATCCCTAAACTGAGGCGCCTTATATGATACGATACTCTCAAGGAAGTCAAACTAGAGCTCGTAAATCCGAGAGATACGAGTATAAATGCTGTTTGCCATCTCCTAAATGACAACACCACACGAAATAAATAAAACGATAAAACGAAACAAATACTAGACAAACAGTAGCTTGTCAAAACAGCATGCAGTTCGATCAGCGTTTCGTTTTTCAAAACATCCTGTAGTAGTGTATTCTCCAGTTAACAGATAGTGTTTCCTGGTAACACTCAAGCAGTGAAGACACGAATTGACAGGTATATACAGTACCAGAAATAACAATCACCTCAACCCACAAACATTGAAATGGTGTGTACTGACCTTAACACATGACTCAGTGAGGTGTATTTTATCTTCAGATGAACTTGGCTTAAGTGGTTCCTTTTGCATTGTCTTGGTGGTAAAATGTTGAAATCCATTGCCGTAGAGGTTGTGGGTTATTTGCGGACGCCTTCGTAAGCATTGGCTGACATTACTGCTATGGAGTAGAAAGACATACATCAAAACCAGACAGCTGTGGGTAAAAATGATTAGAGAAGGTATACCGAAGACAGGCTAACTACCTACTGAAATAAAATAGAACTGCAACATAAAGTAGCTATCCAAAACAAACCATGGCATGTCATGTTGACAATCAGGAGCTAGCGTTAGCACCATAGCACACATTCGCTAGCATACAAAGTTGCAAAGCTAAACTCTCAGAACATGTTATACCCACAATACCAGTACAACCCGTGCATTAACCATATATTTAAAAAATACATGCATTACCTAACAAGTTGTAATTTTGTCGCACTAATCATTGCGACTTTTAAAAATGGCTTCTATAGCAAATAGCTATTGTCCAAGCTATGTTGAGGAACGATTGGCTAATGCACCAACCAATTGGCTAATGTAGCTGTCCTGACAGTCATATAGAAACGCCTATATATCTATTATAAAGCAATATGATTGGTTTAAACAGATATCACACAGAAATTGCGAGAGTGTAATTTGACATTTAGTCGAGTGCGATGAATTTGTTCACTGTCTCAGATATACGGGTGGATTTTACATGACCGTGACTATAGTATTTGTATAAATCAGTGCGAAATAGCGAGCTCAAATCAAACACCCACGATTTAAAGCCGTCGTAAGATCTCGTGACACGTGGAAATAAAGGACACCGGGACAGGAGTAGCTCTACAGCTGGACGCAGTCGTAAGGTGGGCTTTGGTTCACGTAATAGTTTAACATTATAAAACGATTTAAAGTAGTAAGCAGTTATCTGGAATTGTTTACGATAAACTCGTTGTGCTTTGTGTTGAACTTTATAATCACTGGCTTGGGGAATTTGTCAGTAATGATTACCGTACTCATTGTTCGCATGTTGTGTTGTTTTGTAGTTTCGTTGCAGGTACCGTAACGTTATTCAGTCCCATTTGAAGAACAATGGCTTTTCGGACAACTTTCATCTGCTTATTCTCCCTGATTGTATTCACCTGTGCGGAGCCAGTGAAATATATTGACTGTGGTAAGTAACTTCCTCGAATGAAACAACGAAATTGTAACTTATTTTATATTACGAAATGTAGCATACCTACCGGCAGTGGTAAATGTAAGATTAGGTAATGCCTACTAACATACATATGTGTGTCAGCAATACTCTTCGCAAACAACTGTACAACTATATACTTTTTGTAACTATTTAAGTATTATATGGCTCGTATTTTAGGATCTTCGGTGGGTAAGGTGTCCATGGTTGATATCAGCCCGTGTCCCCAACAGCCATGCCATCTACAGAAAGGACAGAATTACAGTGTCAATGTAACATTTGACAGTGGTATGTGTATTCTTATCTGGTTGAAATACTAATGGCTAGATATCGCCTGTTTTATTAAGATGATGTTGCTGTTTGTGTTATGGTTTTAGCTGTTGAGAGCAATACAAGCAAAGCAGTGGTCCATGGTGTTGTTGCTGGAGTCCCTATTCCCTTCCCTATCCCAATTGAAGATGGCTGCAAGTCTGGAATTGCATGCCCGATTCAGAAGCAGAAAAGCTACCACTACATTAATAAACTGCCTGTGAAAACGGATTATCCTGCAGTAAGTAGTGTGTGTGATGTTTCTTTTTGCTATTCCCCTTCTCCTATTTCTACAACTTCTTCACTGTACATATCAGCCAGGCTATGTCAAAGATTGTCAATCAAATCTTTGTCAGGCATTGCCATTGCCACACCTTCTAAAATTTATCACAGTATTTGTTTGAGTGTTACACTCCCTGGCTACTAGATGAGACAAATACTAATGTTCAGGATATCATAAGGTTACACGTCAATCTACATGATGATGATCACTGTATGAAGTCTAAATCTAAATAAAACGCTTAACAAATGTACAATACCATTACTGTTGTATAGATTAGGAAATAAAATTTGTAGATGAATTATTTGAATACTAATAATCTGTACTACAGTTCTCAATATGATTAAAAAAAATAATTGGAATATGATGCCCTTTCTTGAGTGTAATCTACACGGCTGACTGCTGCCTGTGCGGCACAATATTGTAACACCTGCGATGTACACTTTGAGACAGAAGTTTCATATCTGCTAGTGCACAAGTGCTATGTTCCTATTTTTGGTTGACATTTGGCACATTGTTGACTGATTAAACCTTTTCTTTTGTTTTTGCTGCAGATTAAACTAGTGGTGGAATGGGAACTGAGAGATGATACCAGCGAAGACTTGTTCTGCATAAAGTTTCCAGTTCAGATTGTGAGCTGAGCTATACAGATGTTTTCTCTAAAAAAAAAATCAAATTTGAGTAATGAGTGTTTTTGCAAATCTCTTTTGATTAGTTTGTTTTAACACTTAACAGCTGATTCACTTTTGTTCTTTGTCCTGCATCTTGTATTTTGAGGCTAGTGTTATCTACCAGTTGACATAGGCTTCCTAGATATCACATGTAAATAATGCTCCCCTGAATGTCCTTCACCTGAATTACATTCCACTGCAGTGCAATATTGTTTCTCTTAACTGGCTGCTGTGTAGTCAGAAGTGCATTTAAAATTCAATTAATTCAGTAACATGAATGCTAAAGCAAAGTTAATGAGTTTTTATTTTCCTTTTTTTTCTAAATTCTAATAAAGATAATCCTGCTCTATTATGCTCAATGTGACATTGAATGTTTGAAATGGTCATACTTGCATTTATCCAGTTTTGTAGCAATGCTGTGAAAACTGACTGCAAAATAAGAATTGTGCAATGTGGATATAGATGTTTATTGGTCTGGGTGAAGGTCAGCTAAGAAGTATTTGCTGAATATGCATCAGACAGTTTTCTATCACATAAGCAGGTCAAAGAGGAAACTATTTGTTGGGTATTATGGAGTTTTTGAGAAGAATAAAAAACATTAAATGCAAGTGAATGCAAAGCATCACTTGAATAGTTCAATAATCTGTAGAAATATTAAAGGTCAATTTTTAATCTGTATACAATTAACTGGGTGTGAGTCATTGCCATCATTTTAGCAACTCCTCAGAATAAAGAGCAATTAGCTTAGAGGCAAATTGAGATTGGAAGAGTGGGTTCAAAAATTATAGGTGAACTCTGCGCATCTTAATCTTTTGAATGTACATCCTATAAATCAAGCCATTAGCACAGTATGGGTTTCTCAACAAAATGCACCTACAGAACCGACATTGTGCAACCTGCGGCGCAGAAGTAAATTTTTATAAGTAGCTGCTTTCCCATGTTAAACTGTCTCATACACTTAAATGGCCTAATCCAACCAATATCAGAAACCGCATGCTGGAAGTCAAATCCTTGCATTGTAATGCAACTTCCATCTTATAGCCTTAATATTGCATTGGTTAACGTTACCACAACCATAGTTTTTCTTGACAACTGAAAACCAAGTAACTTTCAGGTCAACTGTACAGTAAGAAAATGGAAATAAATCTAGCAGTTTGCATTTAGTTATTTCAGAATATTTTTTTTACCATCACTCTACTTGACCACTGAAATGTTAAATCGGGCTTCAATAAAAACAAGTTACACCAGTCTAAGTACAAAATAAAAAAGAGCAACAGATTTGTAACTGATGTGGAAACAGGAAGGTATTCAAGGATATTAAAGTTAAACCAGTCAGTTGATATGCAATCAAAAAGTCAATATTAAAATCAGAGGCATGTAAAAAAAGTCACAGCCAAACAAAAGTGACAGAGTGTGGTAGCTCTTGGATATCAGACAATAGGCTATAATTGATCATACTACTGTAGGTTATCATTGGCTCACATCCAGACACCAACCAATACATTCATTTGTTTTATTTTGCCACTTGTTTCTCTACTGTCCATTTTGCTTTAGCCTCTCAAGCCGTTGGAGTAAAGCGTTCCCAAAAGCTTCTCTGTAACCAGGACTCAGGGTGTCCAGAAGGGAGTATACAGTCTCATGATACTGGGTGATTAAATCGTCATTTACCTGATCAAATGCATAGCCCACCACCTAGTGGAGGAACAGAAATACAGTAGTTCAGATGTGCTGCATGGTTTGTGTGACTCACAGAGAGAAATTATTCAACATTATCCATTATGTAAACATGTTGACATGCCTTACCCTTAGCCCATTCTTGGTGAGCTCGAGGCAGTAGCGTGTGCCTTCCCTTGTTTCTACGTTTATGTAAGCAATGTCTGATGCACTGTGGAGTCCCTGTGACACATGCATATCCGACACTGCAAAATGTACATCATTCACTACAGCATCTGCCTCCAATCTCATGTCCTTGACGCAGCCAAGTGTAACACAGTCTTCTTCAAATGATGGAACAACAGACTCCTCTGGCTGACAATCTATCTCCATCCCCTGCAACAGTAAAGAATTGCTGCATTAGTGATATTGAGTAAATCATTGGCATCCTATATGTTACAGCAGGGTAGATTTCCAAAACACTATTGTTAAATGAGTGAGTACTTGGACAGTTAATTTATTATATTACATAATTTCCCAACTGTGTTCAAGATGTGAGGCTATGGACAAATTAATATATAATCTAAAACACATGAAGCAAAATATAAAGACATGCCATGTTAAATTGGGAATTCATGTCTTTCAAAGGCAAACAAATGCATCATTAGTGTTAGTGTTAAACATTTAGCATTTCTTGGTTTAATATAAAATTATGTTAAGTTAAGTGAATTGAATACCCCGAATGTGTCTTTCTTGTCTATTTGAGGTATCTGTCACTTTACCTATCTGGGCTCCTCCTCAGTAAACCTTTGTAAACCACAGCCTCTGCGTCCTTTCAGGTGCCAAACCAATTTTAAATAATTCAAATGAGCCCAAAATTGAAAACACTCCTTACATTACTGTACGGTATAGCTACATCTCTGGATGTCCATACTAGCGTTATTGCATTGCATACATTTTAGAAAATATTATAAAATCATCAGCTAACCCAGTGCAGGTCAGGGTCGTTTCCAAAGCTACTGAACAGGTGTTACGCCGAATTTTGTGTCCTGCCGGATTCAATGACCCTTTCAAAAGTGCGCATGCGCCACCTCCAAGATGTCTGTTAAATAAAGCAGAAAAAGCATGAAAAAGTTCGATAGCTCTATAAATAATATTTAGAAATATATAGACATCAATTAACCTTAAAACGACGAGGCTGTTGTAGATAAAGTAGATTACTATTCACTTTTTATTCAGAAATCGCTAAAATCACAAGCTTTTTGCAGAGCAAACATCGATAGCTAGCTAACCTTTTAGTAACCCTTTCCCGAACCAAAACACTGTCGGGAGCGAGACACAAAAAGTTCACGATAAATCACAGATTATACATGATTAGAGGTGGCGCATGCGCACGTTCGCACGGGTCAGTGAATCCGACAGGACACAAAATTCGGCATAACACCTGTGCCGTATGTGGCTTAGCTCGCGGTTGTTTGAAAACTGAAAGAGAAGTAGGCTACAGTATGGTAACATTTGCAAACACACGAAGAGTCAGAACATCATGTGTTGACACTAGTTACATGCATTGGCTATATAGTGTAGCATTTCGAAACCTAATCGCTCAGTTTGCACCGACATGTGTATGACATTTTAACTTGCTGCGTTTGGTTTTCTCTCACCTCTTTGCTGGGCGTCAACATCCGGCCAGGCACACCGGCGGCAGAGGCTCATTTCCGCTATTTAATGACGTCACTCTGTTTCTGTCTGGATTTCCCAGCCCACAGTATGCGGACTTGAGTCATGAAAGTGTTTGTAAACAACTCAGACAGAAAAAGGGTGAGGGATGAAGCAATACTTCAGCACAAATTACTATGAGCTATTAATGCTTTAAACAGTGCAAGCACACACGTGTGTGTATTTCGTTTTTTATAAAAACATCCTACCGAACTAACTTGAAGGCAAGTTTGTCATTGTCTACCATTGTGTATGTTAGCATGCTAGGTAACGTTAGCTAAGCCTGCTAATTCAACCAGGCGGTGTGTGACTGGACGCTTGTTAACTGGTTAGCTTGCGACCTTAGCCACAGTATGCGACCTCTCATATCACGACAGCCCAATATATTGCATGTATTTTGATCATTCTAACAGCTGCCACTGAAGCCAGTTGTGGACATATGGAGGAAGCTAACCATTAGCACATTTGTCGCCTGCTAATGTGTCGTTGTGTATCGTGAAGACACTAGTGATGGTAATTCACAATAACCACCATGTAATGATGGATAACTTATATATTTCTGTGTAGCCCAGGGTCAATTAAACATTCGTTAGTTTTATTGTTTGGGGCCACACTGAAAGCATCGAACCCCAAAAAACTTTTTTTGTATTCAAAAGCGTTGACATGTGTAAAGGACAATTGTTAAGCTCTGTTTTAATGTAACTGCTGTCTATAGGTTAACCTAGGTCTATTGCAATTTAAATAGTCTTTTGGCTTGTTAAGTCACATTAAAAGACACGGTTGCATCATCGTGCGTATGTGTGTTTTGAGACAGCCCTGTAAAGTAAGTCTGCCTCCTTGTAATGGGTCGGTTTTTCTAAGGCCATTAAGTGCCAGGCATTGTCATTGATTCTTGAATCAACACTTCTTTTGAAAGCAATGAAATGTGTATCATTGGCCATATTGTGTTGCAGGTAAAATATCAGATTGGAACAATGCTCATGACAAAGCAGAAAACTTGGGCAGTGGAGCTTGGGTTTTACTCTGTGTGGGCTGGGAAGGGACAATGCAGAATAGTTTAATGTAGGAGGGTATTGGCACCCTTCTGCCTTTTGCACCCTTTGAAGATCCTAGCTACCCCTCAGATGTAATCATAAATGACTCATAATGTGTGTTGCTTTTCTCTAGGCACATCAAACTGGAATAAGGCAAAAACATCTGTACTTGAGTGCCAGCACATCTATCGAGGTGTCCCTCATCGTGGGATATGAAGGATTTTTGATTTAAACTTGTTTTGTTTTTGTTAAGTCGACTGGATGACAAAACTGTTATTACTAATATTACTAGATATATTGTCATTCTTGGTATAGAGTTTCAACTGCTTCTTATTATTTAGGCTACACTCATTCAGTCAAGATGCCGTGGCCATTTTCAGAGTCCATAAAAAAACGGGCTTGCAGGTATCTCCTGCATCGTTACTTGGGTAACTTTTTACAAGAGAAGCTAAGTTTGGATCAGCTCAGTTTAGACCTTTATCAAGGCACGGGCTCCCTGGCTCAAGTGCCTTTGGACAAATGGGTAAGTCTTATGAGACTGTGTGTCTAATTATTTCTATAGCCATGTATGTGATTTATGTAACAAATTAAACGTGTTGTTATTCAGTCCCTGAATGAGCTCCTGGAGACAGCCGATGCCCCTTTTGAGGTAATCCAAGGCTTTATCCAAACAATTTCTCTAACTGTGCCATGGGCAGCGCTGCTACAGGAAAACTGTTTTCTAGAAGTCAAGGGGCTTGCAATGGTCTTCCGGCCCAGACCAAGAATGAGTAAGGAAAAACTGTGAAAAATGTTTGCAGTTCAAATTGCTAATAACTGAAACAATTATTAGTGTAACGTAAAGGCTATACCCAATTGAATGTGTCAATTGTTGGGTTCCCATAGCATCTGGCATGGAGCCAATGTGTTGGTCAAGCTTCATGACAAGCAGTATGCAGCTTGCCAAAGAATGCTTGAGCCAAAGACTTACTGATGACATAGGGGAGAGCTTCCAACCATTTGAAGGACTGGAGAAGTTTGCAGAAACAATAGAGACGGGTATGTTTGACCTATCTATATAAACCCTAAACAGGTGTTTACTTTATCATGTGTACTCTGTATTAATCAATTTATTTCTATCATAGTTCTGAGAAGAGTCAAGGTGAAGTTTTTGGACACAATACTTAGAATTGAACACGTACCAGAAAATTCCAAAACTGGGTTTGCTCTTGAGATTCGAATCAACAAGTATGTTTGAAAAAATCGGCAGATTAACATATAGAGATTTGTCTGTGGAAAAGTTTATTGTTTACCTTTTATAGCTTTTTGACAAGTTAATATTTGTGGCCATGTTCAGGATAGTTTACTGTGATGAAACGGGTGAGGAGAGTTCAAGTGTAAACGTCCACCAGCCCACCACATTTGCCCATAAAAACCTCCAGATGGAGGGTGTCACAATCTTTTGGGATGAGTTCTCAGAAGCCTCCCGAGCCGGTTTAAAAATGTCCCCTACACCAGCAGTGAGTCTCGTTATTTGTTTTTGTTGTTATATTAATGTATCATAGGTAATTACTTATTTTATTTATATTTATTTAATATTTATTTAATTGTATACATTTATCATCGCTCATTACTTATTTTCCTGTTTTTGTCCAGGAGACCGAGGCCAAGTTGTCTCCTAGTTGGAATCCCAAAATAATATGCGAGCCACATCCACAGTTCACGGAGCCTGTGTCGTCTGCTGTCCCCTTTCAGCCCATACAGATTGGGAGTCTCACTGGTAAAAGTGAGCTTTCCCTCACTCTGAAACACAACCTGGCAATGCCTGGAGCAAAGGTAAATTGACTTGGTTACGACATTTCAAAATAATGTAAAACACCTCATTCAACTGTATGCCTTTGGAAAACATGCTCTATTTATCCACCAAAAGGAACTGCAGATATATATTAGCAATCTGGTACAATGTCATTTTCTTCTCTTTTTAAGATTTAAGTTTGCATACACATTGATGACAAACAATCAAACTCTGTTTTTTAGCTGGATGTCAATGGTAAAATTGACACACTGATCATTCTACTGTCTCCACGGCAAGTTCACCTTCTTCTGGACATGTTTGGAGCTTTCTCAGGTGGAGGTAAGATCCCATATGTACTGATAGCTACACAGCCGACTGTGCTGTTTAGATTAGACATGAAATACTGCAACTGGTCTATCGTTTTATGTAAAGGAGCACAGGAATGGGCCAAAGACAGAAAGAACCGCCCCATGCAACAAGAGGATGAGTATCGCCTCCACATGGAACTGAACCGTCTCAAGAAAGACACCGCAGTCCCAGGAGTGGACCCGGACCTCTTTGAGAGCCAGACTGCCCGAACTGTGTCTAGTAGAGGTTGTCTTTAAACACCATGCCAAAAACTCGAGCCGTGTTACAAATCATGATGGCATTTGGATCCTGATCATTAACCTTTTTTTTGTTCTACCGCACCCCCTCAACACCACCCCCCCCCCCCTCTTATCACTACATCTCTGCAGAGGATGTGTTCTTCTCAATGGCAGATATGGACATGTCTCATAGCTTATCGTCACTGCCTCCGCTGGGGGAACCACCCACGGTTGACCTTGACCTGGACCTGTCACTCAATAGTAACTTCTCTGCGTCTCCAGGAGAGTCCCCCTCTGCTAATCCAAATGTAAGTGACACCTGTATTGATTAATGATTTGACCACAGAGACATCAGACACGCACGTTTTGAATGGCATGCATGCACTAGGGAATTTTTTTAAGGTATACTTTTATTTTTGCCTTCCTTTTTTCCCTTCTACCTTATGTACATTGATCTCTCTTTGTGTGGTTTTGTGTAGACTGTCTGGGATGATTATTTGGAGGTGCCCCGACAAAGAGAAAAGCTCCCTAACGAATCAACATTCCAAATCCAGGATTCACATCTTGCACAAAAAGTACCGCGACAGACTTGTAAGTGCCAAGGACGAGCATTACTCTGCCTCACTTGACATTCCACTGTTTGCTTTTGCCATTGGCTGTGGGCTTCACCGCTATAATAAACTCCCAATATCATATGTTCTTATGGGATTATTTTTTTGTGTTTTGCGTTTCAGCCCATCCATCCAAAACGCACGGCGACGAGTCACGGCCAGAGTTGGTGTTCAGGCTGACGCTGGGTGGCCTTGCTGTGTCCGTCCTCCACATCGACCCCCTGCCCCCTCCAGATGCAGCTCCCAGCCCACTCGCCCCCATGGCCACGGACTTCTTTAGCATGGTGGGGCCCAGCCAGCTCCGAACAGCTGCCTTCCTCCAGTCTCGGGCAGTGTTTGACCAGGCCTGCCCCCATGACCACCTCAGGTGCACTTATTATTATTATTATCCTCATCATCATTAGCATACTGCTTGTTGTTCAAGCTTTTTATGCCTTGGGTGAGTTTGGGAGATTGTGGGTCTTTAAGGAATAGTCAGCGATTGTAAGATAATAACGCTTTTTGACAATCAGCTAATGTCTGCTCTCGGTCCACTAGCTGTGCTTTGGTCAGTGTGCATGCTGAAATAATGTGCTGTGTTAATACTGTACACATCCCTGGCTCTGTAAATACGAACACAAAGTGGTGGTGCAAACCGCACATCACAACAATAGCCCAGCCTTCGCAATGCGTTTCAAATGTGTGGGGCGGAGCTTCTGAGGGAGCACCCTATTGCATTGAAAGGAGAGGTGTTCTTGCTTTGATTGAGTTCAGAGCTTAAGCTTTAAGCGTAAGCTTTCGTCAGAATAACTGACAATACCTTTCAACACACTTTTTTCTCTGCAGGTTTGTAGGCCAGGGCCTGAATATAAAATACGAGCACTGTCAGGGCCCTAGCCTGCGGACGTTCATCACTGACGTGTCCCTGTGTCAAATGGAGCTGCTGGAGTGTCTCTTCACCTCCGAGGCCGTTGTGGGCTCCCAAGGCAGAGTGCAGTACACAGAGGTTGGTTGGTTGGTTCCACACAGGCAGCAGTTCACCACAATGCTTTGGTTGCTTAAACACTGCAGATGCACAGCACCTGCTAGTGGCGCTAGCATGACGTTTAAAGAAGGGTGTTTCTCTGTCGCACACAACAGCTCCTGGCATTTGACGCCAAGGCTAATGCTGATGCTCCATCAGCCACCTGCCTTCACCTGCTTTATAAGTTGGCTGAGCGCAGAGGTCCTCAGGTAAAAAACACTCCCAGCGCAAAGTGGGATATGTAGTAATAATGCATTTATAAGCATGTTCTTCTCCTGCATCACCGCCCCGAGTATCCATCGCCGTTGTAACTGTGTGTGTGTGAGAAGGGCAGTCAGGTGCGTCTGAGCACCGTCCCCAGGAAGGCAGACATCCAGGTGGAGCTGGGCCCAGTCCACTCTGAGCTGGACATCAGCATTGTGGACCGCCTCAACTCACTGCTGCAGCCCCAGAAGCTGGCCACCACTGAGATGATGGCTTCTCACATGTACACGTCCTACAACAAACATGTCAGCTTGGTACGCGCTACGCAAAACCCCAGGTTTAATGTAGTCATTGGGAAAACACATGCTGTATTGTGAATGCCCTGTATGCATTGTTACGACCTGGCTCATGGGCTGTAAACCAAACAAACCAAACTCTTACTAACTAACTGGATGACGCAGAATGAGGTGTGAATGTCTGTAGGTGTATGTACTGAATATATGTGGTGCGTGTTGCATGCTAACCAAACTAAGACAACAAAACCAAACACAACCAGAATGTGTGGTGCCAGTAGGGTCACACAGACGGTAGGCTGCAACACACCTATATACACTTAATTAGCCTGATTAGGACCTTTACAGCCAATAAGGACCAGAGGCCTGCTAAAACCAAGCAGGGCCGTGACAGCATGCATGTATGTATGTATGAATACATTAGACTACTGTACATGGAGTCAACCTTATATACCATACCAACTATTCCCATATCACAGCACAAGGCCTTTGCAGAGGTTTTCCTGGACGACAGCCGTACACCAACCAACTGCCACGTGTTCTTGACCGTCAGTGCCCCAGAGCTGCGCCTGGAAGTCAGATTCCCCATCCCGGACCTACGATCGGATCAGGAGAGGGGACCCTGGTTCAAAAAGTCCCTGCAGAAGGAAGTCCTTTACCTGAAGCTGGAGGACTTGGAGATGAAGACGGAGTTTACTGGCGGTAGTTCTCCGGAGCAAACGAAGATGGAGGTCATTTTCAGGGAGCTTGTTGGTATGTGAGCACTCCCTCCCCTAAAAAAAACCCCATAGGTTCCAAACATAGGTATAGGGCAAAAGCCTGTGTAATGTATCTGGTTCTTAAGGAAACATGATGCAAAACAGTCTGACTTCACCTCGCTCCCCTCTGAAATAACAAACTGGTGAGCCACCTAGGAGCCGAGCAGTCGGTCAGAAAGCCATATACAGGTCACAATAACAAAGTATACGGTTGATGAACTGAGTAGACGTTGGTGTGTGTTCTGTAGCATGTACGAGGGCTTTAGCAGACTGGGGAAAGAGGTTACACAGCCTGACAGAGCTGGCACTTGCTGTACGCTGTACAATTTACAATTTGGTAATTTAGCAGATGCTTTTATCCAAAGGGGCTTAAAATGAGTACAATGATTACATGGTGCAGGTAGCGGGTTAGGCATCTTGCTCAAGGATGCTTGGAGGTACAGTAGGTCATCTCCGTGGGGTTTGAGCCCACGACCTTCCACGTCCTGCATGCAGGTGAGACTACATCAGCATTTGGAGCTGAAAATGACACAAAGTACACCTTTGTGAATCTTTTACAGTAGATTCGGAAACGTAATGTAATATCGTTTCCCCACAGGGCGATTCCAGGAGGAGCTGGGCCAACCTGCTGCTCTCTTCCTCAGGGTGTCGCACACCATGGACGGGGACATGACCGCGTCTGGAGGGAAGTTCGACTGGCCCAGGTCATAATCCTCATCACCCTCACCGCCAGCTAGCAGACTTCAACAGGTCGCACAGCAGGAGTTTAATTTGTCTGTTGCCGCTGCCACCCATACAGAGTTGTCCTGAAGATGAACCCCACTGCCGTCCACTCTATCCTGGAACGTGTGACGGTCGAGGATGACGAGGGGCCGGAGGACCACTCCCCTGAGGAAGAGGAGGAGGAAGGAGGTGCCCACTCGCTAAAGGATGTCTGTGACTTTGGGAAGCCCGAACCGTCACCCTTTTCTTCACGGAGAGTCATGTATGAGAATGAAGAGGTGAGTATTGTTCTTATACAGCAGAGGTGCACAATATATGAACTCGGTGTCGTTATCGCAATATTCATCTTATTTTGAGGAGAGAGTTTGTTTAGTTGTGTTTGATTTAGACAGAACAGTTAGATGTGTGGCCGAGGAAGCTAATGACATAATAGAGATCGAAGAGGAAACATCAGTGGCCAGAAAGAATGCATCCTCGGTAGCTTGGAAGTACTGTTGTTGTACGAGTCCAATATGACTGTCAGTTGAAAACGTGTTGTTTTGATATGTTATGAATATATACTTGATGCATTTTCCCATAACCTGTGTTTTTAATTATGTTGAAAAAATTAATATTGATATTACAATTCTCATTATCAATATCACATTTTATCAATATCGTACACCCCAAGTATACAGCAGTAGTATGTTACACTCTGTGAATATAGTTTAGCTTAAAGTTATAGTCAGCTATTGCAAGCTAACTGTAAGTTTAATACATATTTTATCAAATTCAACAAATATCATCTTGCATTTCGCTATTTTACCGGTCTGTGCATGTTGAAAAAATGATCTGATACGTCTAAACAGCCCTGGCTCCGTAAATAGTAACACAAACAAAGTGGTGAACACTGCTATGTGTGATGCGAAGGATTGCGGAGCGATGCTGTTTTGATTTGAGCCCAAAAACATAAACAGTACAAGAATTTATAGGACAAAGACATTCAGTGTCCATTTGGAAGTGAGGTCAACATTAGCACTTGCACTCTTAATGGAGCTGTCATTTGAAAAGCCTTCTTTTTTTTAATCTTTATTTTATTTTTTTAGATGGTCATTCCTGGTGACATCGCTGAGATGACAGAGTTCCAGGAGAAAACCACAAACAATTCTCGCTTTATCCTTGAACTGTGTTTCCCCAACGTGCAGCTAACACTCCCTAGCAAGGCCTTTTATGAAAAACTACACAACAGGTAATGTATCGCTATCACGTTCTGTCATTCTGCATACAAACAACATCATGCTGCCGCCAGGTTAAATGCTGTGTGTCGACCGTTCATTATGACAGGATCAACAATGATCTGCTGCTATGGGAGCCTACCGCTCCTTCCCCGGTGGAGACGGTGGAGAGCATGCCATATGGTGTTGGGCTGTCTGTAGCCAGTCAGCTCATCAACACGTACGCCAAGGAGACCTTCAGCCAGTTCCGCTTCACCGGCCCCGAGGGTAAGAGAGCTGAAGACTCACACAAACCTCTTCCAGGTGATCAAGCATCTTATGTTTGTGCTGAAATGTATGAACAAATCAGGCCCTGACAGCTAAAGCATGTGAGGCTTCACCACCATGGCTCACCAGCAGGGGAAGGGAGACTGTGTGAAATCAACTGGTTATGTCCATTAATGGGTTCTGCGTTCATGTACACACAGAAGAAAGTGGCTCAGAGGAGGAAACCATGCAGTTCTACTCTCCAGCCTCAGACATTGGCCTTAGGTCTCGCAAGAAGAAGCAGCCCAAAGTCCAGAACAAGACTTCCCAGAGCCTGTTCTCTGTCATGTTGAGTGTCAACCATGGCCTTGTGGCATTGCATACAAATGCCAAGGTAACCCTTGGAAATGTCTAGTGTTTCTAAACTCTTTTATCGGGTTGCTCTCAAAGGCCCAGTAAGCAGTTCACTTTTTTATTTCATACTGAGATCTGAGAAGACATGCAACACAATTATAACGTATAGCAGATCTCTTTTTTTGCCTAAAACGTCGCTTAGTAGACAGTGGGTTAACGTTGTTAATTGTCTTGTCTGCCAGCAGGAGGATAAGACTGTATTGAGCAACAAACATGGCGAGTTCTGGCTAGAGGTGAAAAACGCTGTGTTGTTTAGCGTGGCTCAGTATGAGGGTTACAAAGACCAACATTACATCTGCTTTCACACCAGTAGTATCTGCATGTACCATCAAGGTAAGAGATTGAAGGTGGTTAATGCTGCTTTATTCTCTCAGTATCTCAGCCCATGCTTGGGGGTGGGGTGGGGGGGTTATTGCTCTTTCCTGGTTTCACCTAACGCTCGCCTGCTCAGGACTAGTGGATGGAGACGCCCCTGCCTCAGACATCAAGCTGCCATGCAGGACGAGGCCCCATTGGCTGGAGCCAGGCATCAACCAATCCGAGAGCTCTCCTGAAAGACTGTCGACGCCCTCCGATTGCATTGGCTCGGAGGCTCAGAGCATGCTGTCAGTCGCTGTTAAAATCTCATCTCAGAACATAGAGCGCAATGTCAAGGTAAAGCAAAGAACTAAGGAAATAGAATGATATATAGTCGTAAAGCTGCTAGCAATTCAACAGGCACAAAGGACGTTGTATTGATTAACAGACAGACCCAATTGATAAAATAATGAGTTATCAATCAAAATATATATATAATGGATAGCTCATTAAGTATATTATTAGTAAGTAAACGTTATTTATATAGCGCTTGTTCGCAGACGAGTCACTTAATGCTTCATAACCAGGAATAAAAGGAGCCAGAACTGCAATAAAAACAACAGATTAAAACTAGAAACTGCAGGGTATGTATGCAGTTTAATCCAATATTGAACTTTTATTTTTCATCAAAGTTACACCAGATACATACATTTTATGTTAATTTAAAATAAATGTATACCTATAAATACAGCCTGATTATTGAAGAAGTAAACATGTAATTGATTACAACTCGCATACTGCCTTTTGGGGTCTCAATAACTATCAGACCTTTTTTGCTGCTTTGCAGGTGAAAACTATACGTCACTATAGCACAATCAATGTTCTGATTTCATGTGATTGACTTGAGCAGTTAGTATAGTTTGGCCCACATTGGTTCCCATGTCAGTCCACCAGCTCCATGCAGTGTTGCTCCCTGGTTGTTTTGCAGGAGTTTCTGGTGGCGGTAGGAGTGAGGGGGGCAACACTCCAGCACAGAGTGGTTCCTCCCAGCCTGGGCTGGTATGACCAGGTACGACCATATGGAGCACTACACTAACATAACTCATGCATGACATACTTCTCTCTGCGTAGTATTATACTTTGCAGTATTTATAGAGCAACAACAGCTATGCTAAATGCTAACTGCGTTGACAGTCAAAACAAAGCAGAACACACTGTATACAAGTTATTGAACAATTAAGTAAATTACAAGAAGGAATGAGAGATGAGGGAAAATATAAAATAATAAAAGAAAAGCACTAATATTTGTAATATAATTACAACTGACAATTTAATCTTTTTGATTTTGTTTTTGCTCAACAGATTGTTGACTTCCTGAATGTGTCTGATGAGCCGGTGTTGGGCTACACACCTCCAAGCTCTGTCACCACCCTGCACCTACATCTTTGGAGCTGCTCGCTGGACTACAGGTACAGTATAGCTACAATGAATCTCTCCAATACAGACAAGCGCTCTGGTTGGTGAGCGGTCCTAGTCGTGACTAGTGTAAGGACACTTCCTCGGACCTGGGACTCCAGTGGTGTCCGTCAGTGACACTTTCCTGGGACCCCTGTGGGGTCTGTTAATGCTACAATTGCCAGACCATTCTTAATGAACTAACTTAACAAAACACTTCTCTGAAACACATTTCTCTGATGTGTTAGTTCTTGAGGACGATGTGAAACATATTATTCAAAGTCATCTTGCTAAATCTTGTTTGCCTATCATCACCTATCCTGTCCTCATCACTGTCCTGGCGTGGTGGATTCCTCCGTCTGTGGTCCCTTCCCAAGGTTTCTTCCATTTTTTTCCCATTGGGGGTTTTAATGGAAGTTTTTCCTTGCTCGTGGGGAGGAGCAGGTTAAGGGGGTGTTGTTTGTTTCCATGTGAAATGTAGGCTGTAAACCCTTTGAGATTGCAATGTGATGAAAGGCTGTATAAATGAACTTGACTTGACAAAGCTGGGTGGGCTATGTGCTGCCATTTCTCACCATTTGTTATGTTTCGTCCTCTGCTAAATCCATGTGTGAGCTCTAACATGGTTTTCTGCTCGCCAGACCCCTGTACCTGCCACTCCGGTCCTTGTTGGTTGTGGAGACCTTCAGTGTGTCCAGCAGTGTGTCTCTAGACCACTCTTCTTCTACACTCAGGTACGACACCTCACACTGGGCTCGTCCAAGCGGGAACCTTAGTTTCTGAATGAATACAGCGCGGAGGCGCCAAAATCTGCAGTTCATGGAATGGCCACTTGAGGCTAGCTGCAAATGGGAGTCAATACCCATAGACTTCAATGTTACATTTTCTGACAATACAGCGAAGATAAACATGTTTACAGCCTAGTCTTCCCGTTCATGACAACTATATGGGGGGTGCACTCCTCAGTTATAATGAGCAGTCCATTCATCCCATCATAACGGATAGGAGGCATAGGGGGGCGTTACAGGGCGGAGTGAAGTACTGCAAAGATGGCGTTGGCCAGAGCAAGCACAGCGCGGTGTTTAAATTCCGTTCTTGAGAAAAGCTATGGGTGACGTCAAAGAGGGTTTGTCCACGTATACGGCCTAGTTGCCCGTCGCTGACATACTGCCCTACGCTGTGTACCACTGACTATGCTCATTGTGATGCGCAGGATCATTCTGGATGAGGCCGCTCTGTTCCTCTCTGACAAGAGCAACGCGGTGTCCGTTAACCTGGCGCGAGGTAGGCTGAGCTGGCACTCGTGTTTACCAGAGGCGCTCCAGAATCCGGCGTGAGCTAACGCGTTTTAACCTTGTGTCACAGATTATGTGCAAGTGGTGGACATGGGGACGCTGGAGCTCAGGATAACTGCGGTCAAACCTGGAGTGAATACAGACTTGGTAAGGCACTGTCTGTTGTGTTTGAATGACCTACGATTTAAATGATAAGCACAGCTACTATGTGTAATATAGTATATTTCATTGGTGCTCCGCATAGAAACTATACAGTGTAAACAGCTTGCGTGGTTTAGCATTGTGATGGGGATGTGGGTCACATGACTCACTGAGAAAATGTTTTTATTTATTGAAATAAGTTTCAGGACCACATAAATGTGTTCCTGGCCATTATTATTGTTGATGTGACCCTCCTGTTTGTTTGTGTGTGTGTGTGTGTGTGTGTGTGTGTGTGTGTGTGTGTGGGGGCCGGGGGGTGACAGACTGAGCCCAGGTTCGAGCTGCGCTGCTCCAGCGACGTCATCCACATCCGGACGTGCTCCGACTCGTGCGCCGCCCTCATGAACCTGATCCAGTACGTGGCCAGCTACGGTGACCTGCTGCCCCCGGCCCAGCCGTTGGCCAGGACCACCGCAGGCCTCGCCCACAGGCCCAAGGTCAGCAGCCACACTGTCCCCGACCGGCCGCGACCCTGCAGCGTCATGAGGACAGGGCTCATGTGTGTGTGTGTGTGTGGTTGGTAAGGCGGAGGTTCCCAGCAGGCCCCAGTCTCGGACCAGTCTGCTGCTGGAGACGGAGCAGCAGATGCTGCAGGATCTAATGAGCGAGGCCATGGAGGAGATTGACGGCCAGCATGCCATGGGCCTGCCACACAACGGTCAGATGTGTGTGTGTGTGTGTGTGTGTGTGCGTGTGTGTGTGTGTGTGTACATACAGAGGAGAATGGCTCAGAGGAGGAAACCATGCACTTTACCCTACATTCACACGGGCGACAAAGCGACCGGCTGTCATTAATTTTCAAAGAGAGGAGATAGCGTGACAAAAGGTTTTGAAGCCAGAGCAAATTCTCCTGTCCATTGTCCTAGTGAGCAGGCTATGGTAGTTTTGAGATAGAATACTTAAGTCTTTTTAAGGTCACAATGTTTGCATTTTTTGCTGCAATATATTTGGTTTGTTAACTGCAAACGTGTATATACTTTGACCTCACACCATTTTTTACAAATATGGAATTGAAAGACAGTTCGGTTGTGGTGTCACCGGCTCTGACACATTTCCTATGGCGGAGAAAAGCCTATTGCGGAAAAATATTTGACATTAAAATGAGAGGGACCGTATTTTAAGCTAGCAGTGTTATCTAGCCTGCTTGTTTAGCTCTGTATCCTGGTAACCACAAGCCCAAACACAGCAAATAAGTACAATGTATTATTATTATTATTATGTCCCATCAGGCGTCAATGAAGAACAGCATCTTAACCACGAGCCCCTGCGCTCAGACCTCTTCCTGTTCCCTGACGAGAGTGGGAACTTGACGCCCGAGTCGAGCCCCACCTACCCCGTGCTCCACTCTCCCCTCATCACCCCTGCGTCCAACCTGGCCCAGGAGGCAGACGACTTCTGTATCCTGGAGACGCCGGGCTCCAGGGGAGAGGTGGGTTCGCGGGGGCGTGCGAGTTTACGCAGGTGTCCAACAGCGTAGTGATTGACAGGTATAGGCTCTAAACAGAAGTGTGTGTGTGTGTGCGTGCGTGTGTGCGCGCCTCAGGGTCGAGACCAGGAGCCGGTAGTGAAGCTGCTCTCTGCAGAGCCCGTTGCCATCAAGAACAACCACTTCAGTCAGCCGCTGGACAGCAGCGGCTCCAGCCGCGGGGGGCTGAACTTCCCCGTCCCCGAAGTGCGTTACCTCATCAGGGAGATCTCTGTCATCTGGCACCTGTACGGCGGGAAAGACTTTGGGAGCTGTACTTTCACAGCCTCTCCTGCTAGAAGTCGAGGGTGAGGCTGACTGTTGATTATGGGATGTATTTAGTATGTACTGACCAATCATTTTTACATTGACAGCGTTTGGCAGACACTCTGATCCAAAGCGACTTACATGTAGTATATTTGTCATTAGTTGGATAGGTCATACACCAGCAATTCTATCAGAATAGTTACAGCATCTACAATCATGTCAATATATCATTCAATCCGACAAAGTGCCCAATGGCCTGAGTACATAAGTACAGAATAGGATTTTTTATTTTTATTTTTTTGTTAGAGATAAGAAAGAAGGGTTGCAATCTGAAAACCTAAATGTTTGAGAAGTTCCCTTTTAAAGCATTCGTATTTGTATAACTAGCCAAACACATCTCCAACTCTCATGTTAGAATCTCAAATAGAAAATCAGATGATAAGCAATGAATAGTGGATGTAAGTGGAAGAGTTGACCAGGATATCCGTAACCCTGGAAATAAAGATCCCAAAAATGATTGGACTTTTGATCGCCGTCAGACGATGTAGCCGATGGGTTCAGAGATTGGATGGAAATGGTCTTGCTTGACGTTTGCTTTTGATGTTGCGGGCAGGTCTACCCCACACAGCTCCCCCTCCCAGACCCCGGTCAGACAGGCCAAAGGTGGAGGACGTGCAGGGGGTGGGAAAGGAAGGAATCCTGAGGTTTTGATGGAGATCCAGCTCAGCAAGGTAAAACATTTCAAGGACAGCACCATTTTTAAATTGATGCTCATCCATAGCGAATGAATGGTTTGACTGAAAAGGACAATGTTGAATGTAGCTTTTATTGAATGTCTAATATTTCTGCAACCGGACACTGGTCAAACACTGAGAATCTGAAATAACCCCCACCCCCCCCCCACCCCCCTCCGCC
>JAODUH010000015.1:3187101-3203573 GCA_027564835.1 Typhlichthys subterraneus | reverse complement strand
AAGGAAGTTGATCTGATGGATTTGGGTTAGGAAAAAAAGAAGAAACAGACACCTCAAAGAGGTAAACAGAAGTGTCCAGTCAGTTTGGGCATGCTTGCATTTTTCCATGCAAGTTAAGTAAAATATTTCAAATTACGAGACAGTATTTCGCCCGTCCTGTATCAGTTGCTGGCAGATCAAAAGGTAAAACGCGCAACTTGCCTTGTCGCCGTTTTAAATTACGAGACAGTATTTCGCCTGTCCTGTATCAGTTGCTGGCAGATTGAAAGGTAAAATGCGCAACTTGCCTTGTCGCCGTTTTCTTAAAATGAGGCCAGCTTTTGACCGTTTAGCGAGATCCATCTTTCACACGGTAAATGTATGCTAGGTTCTGAAATACACTGCAGCGACGACGCGTACAGCGTGATAGGCAGATGGCTACGCATCAGCTAAAACTATTTCTAATAATTAAATTGCATTTTGGAACCGATAAGCAGAACCGAAATATTATTTATTTTAAAGCTACCCGGTTCTTGACATTTTGTTTTCGGTTCCAAACATGGAACCGAGTTTCGGTACCCAACCCTATAAGTAATTATACGTAATTGTAAGTAATTAAACTAAGTTGTCATTATTTCATTATTTCGGTTCCCCATCACCCCAGCAATGTACAGAAGTTTTTCTTGGCAAATGAGGACAAAATATATACTGTATACAAGTATGAATTTAGACAAACCCTTGATGAACCTTCCCTTTATGTTCCAGCTGTGAACTTCATCTGTGAGCACCCTGCCATCAAGGCAATTAGCTTTGTTGGCTCAAACCAGGCTGGAGAACACATTTATGAGAGGGGCTGCAAACATGGCAAGAGGGTGCAGTCTAACATGGTGAGTGTCAAATGCCCATACAGCAGAAAAGGAGTTGTGTGCCAACACGGTACAACATCTTAGCCTCGCGAGTTTGACTTCGCCACGAGAATCAGTCTGGAGAACTTGGAAATTGTGGTGCGTTGCCAATCAGCGTCATACTGTTAGCTACGTGTGTGGTTTAGGTGTGACGTAGGCGACTTGAAAACGTCTAGAGATAATATAATATAGCATCGGCTATACTAGAATTTATCAGAAGAGCAACTGCTTTTCCCAACGGATTACCACAGACAGCTGGTTCACAGCTTGTCCAATTTCGTCCAATCAGATGCAAAGTATTTTTTGGACAGCACCTGCCCTTTTGAAATGGCTCCCCAGATGGATGTGTCTTACCAGACACAGATACTGTATCTGTTGTGTCAGGTTAACTAAATTTTGCAGGTAGGATTAGTGATTGTAATAATCTGTAGCACTATAAAGCACCACAAGGTGGCAGTATTGGTAAACGTATTCCTGATTCTCAGCCTTGCCAGCTGTACATACATGGTGAGCTGTAGAATGGTAATAGCAAAAGGCACCTGATTTTAAAATGTACACAAATAATTAGTCTGTCCAGTTTCTTAGTTCCTGTTCTATGAACGAATGATGGAATGAGCCAGGTAATAGGCATATACTGTAGTTCAACTCATACAGTACACGTGTTTTCACGTAGAAGGCTTACTATGATGCCCCCCTCGTGTACTGTAGGGGGCCAAGAACCACGGTGTGGTGATGCCGGATGCCAACAAGGAAAACACGTTGAATCAGCTGGTGGGCGCTGCGTTTGGGGCTGCGGGGCAGCGTTGCATGGCCCTCTCCACTGCCGTCCTGGTGGGCGAGGCCCGCAGCTGGCTGCCAGAGCTGGTGGAGCGCGCCCGGGCCCTGCGAGTGAACGCAGGTAACCCACCCTCTCCGTACTCCTCCGTCCGGGGCCACTGGTTAGCCCCTGGGGCCTGCAGATCAGCCCTGGACAGGCCACCCAGGCCGCTCTAACCACTCTGTTTCTTTGTGTGTGTATGTGTGCTTATTGCCCTACTGAAACTTCACATTGGACTCAGCTGAGGGAGAATCCATGTTGAGCCAGCCATGCTGCAAATTTGTGGCCTGATCTGCGGTTTTGAGCTAAATAGTGGCCCAGAGCATCAGATGCTGTGAGAAAGAACTTGATGTGGACAGACGGGACGATTCCTACCATTTTGCGGCACTATGGACACTAGCTTCTGTGGCTACAATGGAAACCCTTAAACATCGGTTTTGGAGGGAGTGCCTTGGGGTGCCCCTCGTCCCGACTTCTGTATGTTTGCAGCTGTGGTGTTATTTGAGTGTCTGTCCTCTACATCTATGCATCTTCTAAGTATATGTTACATTATACCTTGCTTGTTTTTTTTTTGGGGGGGGGGGGGTGGGGGGGCTGCTAGGAGACCAGCCTGGCGTGGACGTGGGGCCTCTGATCTCTCCTCAGGCAAAGGAGCGTGTGAACAGGCTGATCCAGAGCGGAGTGGACGAGGGCGCGACCATGCTGCTGGATGGCAGGAACGTCCGTGTCAAGGGCTACGAGAACGGCAACTTTGTTGGACCCACCATCATCAGCAACGTCACGGTGTGTGTGTGTGTGGCTTTAGTACTCACTGGCATTACACACCCTGTTAAAGGTCTCCCATCAATATGGTTGGGGAATTTGATACCTTTTTTCTGTACTTCACTCCCTGTAATAACATTACAGTAATTTAATGTTGCCTATGGAAAAAAACTGCCTGACTCTTTTCTAATAACGTGTTTTAGGAGTTATGCTTTAGCCTATAGCCTAATTTAAGCATTATTGAACTGTGCCTCCCTCAAGTTTCCCTTACTGCCCTGCTAGTAGCCTACCCTGTGTATGAATTTCAACTGCGCTCTCTGAAGCAGAATACGGTAGTTTACGTTAGCATGGCAGGCTTTAATTACATTAATTGTAGTTTGAGCCTACATGGTTAAGTCTGAAACGAGGACATTGTAAATATTGCTGCTATAAACAATAGGCCAAGTGAAAATGTTGCATTCTATAAATGGGCCCGAACTGAATTTTCTTTTTTATTGAGACTCCAGCCAGCGCTGTATAAATGCAACCCTCCATGAACTGTAAGTGGGAGTAAAGTACAGAAAAAAGTTAAACCTGTGATTGCTTTTGGCTCGCTGTGGAAGTGATTGTGTGTAACATTGAACAAACTGCAGGCTGTGCAGCGATGATGTAATATCGCTCGCATTTCTCTCTACATGCTCTAAGGTACCGATATGATTTGACCTCAATCAGTACTCTGTAGTGCCGACGTAATTCGGTCCACACTCTTTAAAGTACTCAGTTCTGTACTCAACCCTACCTATCAAGGAATGCATTCTAGCATTCAGCTTGAAGAGAGAGAGAGAGGGTCTTTTCATAGTGTCTGTTGGGAAGTGGAATGCTATGGGGCCTTTTGTTCGCTCATTTTGCGACCCTTAAACTGCTTCAGCTGAATTGACCAGAGTCTGACCCACAGTCTTTTGTTTCTCCAGCCCCAGATGAAGTGCTACACAGAGGAGATCTTCGGGCCTGTGCTGGTGGTTCTTGAGGCAGACTCCTTAGACGACGCCATCAGCTTGGTCAACAAAAATCCCTATGGCAATGGCACTGCTATCTTTACTACAAATGGCGCTACTGCACGCAAATACACTCACGAGGTGGATGTGGGCCAGGTGAGTGGGTTATAAACCCCCAAGTGTGTTCCCCCTCTGCGGGAAAAGGGAGACATTCACAGCCGCCCGTCATGTCTGTGCAGCATCTCTCACACAAAGAGTACATCACACTTCAGCTTGAAATCATACACGCACACAAAATACAATTATTTTCCATGTCGAATTTATCCGTTTGCTTTTGACCTAAAATATACACTTTGACACCATCTTTACGCCTCTTCCCCATCTAACTGAATACAAATAGGCTTAGCAAATACGTTTCTTCAAAACAAGGCCATGGAAACAAAGTATGTGGTTGCATTAGAGCAGGGCAAATCTTAAATTAACCTCAGAAGGGATTCCTAACCTGTTGAACATAAATATGGTCAGCCTCTAACCTGTTTGTTTGCTTGTGGGGCCTAGTTGTGCCTGTGTTTGCTGTTCACATGTCGGGGAATGCTGTGCAGGCCATGTGCTGTACTCCTCCAAACCTCCATGCTACAAGCACCTCCTTCACTCTTTCCCTCTGGCCAAAAGGTCTTGAGTTCAGTGTCCCAAATTGTCGCCGCAGTTTCAAACATTCGAAACCCAAATGTGCCCGTTTTCCAGTGCCTTCCACAAACAAAATGTTTTTGTTTACCTCCTTTCGTACGTGAATATAAAGCCTCCCAGCTGCAAACGTAAGCCGCCGTTTTAGTTTGTTTAGTGTTGTCATATATTTTCGTATTTGAAAAGCATAGGGTGTATATCATCTGTCATTACAGGGCGCATAGTCTCTCATTACCTACATAATTACTCATCCTCCGACTTGGCTCCAGGGCGCTTCTTAACGCTCCCTTATGGAAACCAATGGCAAAATGCCTTTGTCCTGCAGGTTGGCGTGAATGTTCCCATCCCTGTTCCCTTACCAATGTTCTCCTTCACTGGATCCAGAGCATCTTTTAGAGGTGACACCAACTTCTATGGCAAACAAGTAAGTATCAGTGTCAGCAGCTGTCTCCCTCCTGCTGGTTGTTTTTTGTGTCTTGATTTTAATAAACAATGCTGTTGTTTCTGCCATTCCTCACCAGGGCATTCAGTTCTACACACAGATCAAAACGGTCACTTCACAATGGAAAGCAGAAGACGCCACTATAAAAAGTCCATCTGTTAGCATGCCAACCATGGGACGCTAACCAACACGAACTGGCTAGCGTGGGATTTATAACATTGAGTAACATTGACTAATGTGAAGTCAGACAAGCCCAAAGGCTCAGATACCATGGCAAAACAACCCTTAACTGAATACACTTGAACTGTATATTGAGTCAGTTCAGACAGATGTAGATTAATAAATAATATTCCTTTATTTTATATGAATTATTTGTTTTAACATCTGTATAGAGCCATGGACAGTTCTCCTTGTACAGCTAGCTTGTATTTTATGGTGAATACAGTACTTAACACTATAACGCTCACACGATAGACTTTCAATAAAAAGCAATTTCAAACTGAACCCCTTTATCATGTGTCTGTGAGACATAAGTCATTTAACCCATGTAATGTTTATGGCGTTTAATCATAAGCGCAAACAAACCTCTTAACAGTCAAATATGCACATAACTGAAATTCCATGGGATGGCTTTGCAAGCAGCAGTAAACATCTCCACTGAGAGAGACACATGATGCACTGTAAGCAACCCAGGCCAGACTGAGGTCATGCAGTGTGTATATTCGGCAGCACGGTTGGGTTGGAGGGCCGGCTGGACACAGGCGCCTGGGTGAGGAAGGTCACCAGGGACGTCTGCTCTGTAATTCTGTAAGTCAGTCGTCATTATGCAACTCCACAACGCAGTTGGCTGATAAATCTCACGCAGTCTCGTCAGTCTCTTGTCGACTAAACATGCAATGCGGTGCCAGTAAATCTATGTGCTTTGTAATTACAAGCAGAAAATATAAGCGTTTGATTCTCATGCATTCCTCTGGTGTCTTACCCAGCAGCGTAGCTGTCGATTGGGTTCTTTTCGGAGGACACCGTCAAAGCCAGAGGTTGGCTGGGCTTCCTGTCAAGAAAATGTTGCAGCATTGCAAATGGAGAACATACTCTTGAGAGGCCATGTTGCAACACACTGGGGTGTCCACTGTGCTAGGCCTGCCACTGGCCTGGTAGTGGGGTTACCCCAGGCCAATGCAAAGCAGGTGACCCAGAGTAATGTACAGTACTACAGTGACCCTGTAAAGCTCCACGTTATGCCGGGGAAAACTAGGTGCCAGACCACTGTTAACATGAATATACGTTTACTTTGCTCTGCCATAGCCACATACATACTGATCTTTGGCAGTGTCGGTTTTTATTTTTAATTTATTTTTAATCATGTTACCAGCTGCTCTCTCGCCACAAGTGTTCAAAGAAAAAATAAGCTCGGAGGGCACAAGTAGGGCCAACGGGCTCAAGTCAAATCGACGTGACCAGATGTTTGTTTCCAAGCACACGACTCTGTGGCCAGCTCTATTTTTACTATTGTGCCCAGACTCTTTCTTCAGTCTTTTTAAGCATCTGGATGGAAAAGAAAATTGGTCGAAGTCTAACTGATGTTTTATGGTATCGTCTTCTGCTGAGAAAATGGCTGTTGAAATCATTAAAATGAGGGCGGAGCCTGCGTTTGTTCTGGAGAGTTCAATGTGGCAGGGGTTTACGTTTCATGTTCATCAACTCTAAACGGCTGCTCCTAACATGTCTGCTGATAACACTTATCCACAACACCATTCCAAACAGGTTTACCTTGCTTTCTGTCCATTCATCTTGGCAAAGAGCAGCCTCAGCACTTTCTCCTTCTGCTCCCAGGTGAGATCTGCCATGTCAACCTTGTTCCCCTCTACATGAGTCCTAGAAACCGAAGCAGAGAGGACATCCAGTCGATGACAACTGCACACATTTGCATGCAGTTAGGACAATCGACAGGGTTTCTTGGCACATCAGGGTAACACCAGGTATCAATGAAAGCAAGACCTAAAAATCAAAGGCAGTGGTGTGGCTGTGAGTGTTTCTCACCACTTCTCAGCCTCTTCTAGGTCAGCATAGACGCAGTTGGTGCTCTGGGTCTTTCTGTCGAAGGTGCGTATGGAAGGGTACTCCTGCCTTCCGGCCATGGCCTGGCTCATTCTCCCACGATATGCGTGCAGCGCCTCCTCCCTATACTGCACCCTGCTGGCCTGGACCTCCTTCTTCACCTGGAACAGCGCCTCGTGGAAGAATCGCTCCAGCTCCGTGCGCTGCTGCACAATGCTGCCGGAGAGCTGCTTCAGGCGAGCCAGCTCCTTCTCCCGCGTGGCGAGCACCCTCTGCAGCCTCTGCACCTCCACCTGGCCCGCGTGGGACACACTCCGTGCCTGCTCCTGGGTCTTCTTCCTATCCTGTTCAGATTCCCCGCTCGTGAGCTCCAGGGCCTCTTCCAAGCTGGCTACCTTGGCCTTCAGCTCGGATATCTGTTCCCGTTGGGCCTTCACGCGAGTCACGTTCTTCTTAATCACCATGTCATCCGTTTCCTAGAAGAAGGGCAGGAGTGAAACGGTCACGGGTGAGAAATAGGAGCAACACAGATCAGCCTCATGTGTAGAGCTCTTTCACATTCAGGAGGTTCCAAGGAGATTTTTCTTTACCACATTTCCATGGTGATTATTATTTTGGGTGAGAGAGACCAGTATTGGTCATCTTGACATGTCAACCTCTTCTGAGTCACTGTCAGCTTGGGCAGGCTGCTTGTTCTTCTGTATATTCCAGCCATTTACAGCGATCTATATATAAATCATACTCATGTGTGTTTGACTGCACCCGTCTGTCTGTCTGTGTAAATCAGCCCTCCCACGCATATTAATTTGTCCAATAGAAGGGCAGACTTTATACTGTTAAGTAAGTCTCAACTGAGAGGACAATTGGTACAGTATTACAGTTTTAAGTGTGTATTTCTCTAATGAATGCTCCTATTTTCCCTTTTTCTTTACAGCCCTACACAATGAACTTGTACTTTTGAGCCAAAGTCTGTGACTTCATCCCTTTAGTGTCATTGTCAGGGCTAAGATTAAGGTGCCCAATATTTGTCTTTGAGTCTGTGCCGGAAAACGACAAGGGGGGGCTGCCACTGAATTAGGACCAGTGGAAACTCTCCACAGCCGGGTGAGAGGTTGGCAAGGAATCGGGAGGTGAGGGGAAAAGGAAGACCACAAGCATAATACACAGCGTCAGCACAAGTAAACAACAACAGGGGAAACACCACCTGAAATACGTCCTCCACCGATCTGACATTTCATAACTGAAATGATTGAAAATGGCTTTTTTGAGATGAATGGTCTTTGTCCATGAACGTACAGTGTGTTTTCGTAAGATTTCTGTTTGCTGTCCCAAGGTCCAGATGTACCTTATTTAGTGCCATGAAGGTGCGTTCCTGAGCCAACGATGTGGTCAGTTTCCGCAGGTCTTCTGCCTCCTTAATGTGATAGTTTAGCGCTTCATTAAGACGGACATTCTCTTTGAACACGGTTTGTGAGGCTTCGTCCAGCTGCCTATAAAGTTTGGGATCAAAGCATTCACTGCACGGCCATTCAATTAGTTACCAAAGATACCAAATATGCTACTATGGTTTTCACGTAGTACGATATTAACAAACTGCTCATGCTTTAGACCATCTCCTCATTCTACATCAGTCAATGCACCGAGACATACAGTATGCTTTATTGTTGAGTACATATGTTAAATGTCAACTCTGGACCTGAAAGCTAAAAGCAGCAAGCCACACAAGTGATCACAACATTGTTGTTTTATAACATCTAACAAAACATTGGAGGTAAAGTATACATTGTATGTTTTCTTAACTAATATACAAAAGTCTCTCCTCCATGCAAGGCGTTTTGGGACAGCTGGGGATGTGATGATTGGCTCAGGGAGATGTACGTAATTTTGAACATGACAACCCCAATGGTAAAACCAACAAATTCAGCTTAAAAAAAAGAAAAAGTTGTCTCTCTTTCCTCTATCCTTACATAAACCTGCAATGTGAATACATTAAAAGATGAGGAGAGACAGACTCACACAATGGCATCATTGTGAGCCCACTCTGCAAGCTCGGCTATCCTCTGCTCTGCCTCCTTCTCAAGGCGCTCCTGCAATGGGATACATGTGACATGTATCCTTAGTGTTATAGTGAAATATTCTTCATGTAGTGAAACATTAACACAAACACAGCGGAGATAATCTAAAAAGTAGAAGATAATACTTAATGTGAATATAAATGATATACTTGTATTGCTGTCTTTACCTCAAACACTCAATAATCTGTTTGTTGACATTGTCTACAATATTGGAACCATTTCCCTATTATGTTTTCACAAGACTATGGTATCATTTCCTATTCATGAGTTGTATGGAAACTACTATAGGTTTGGCAGGGGGGGTAATAGATGAATTTTATACAGTGATTAAAATATTTAATTCTGAATCTCACGGTCAGAATATGGACTAAAATAGAGGTTAGGAGGTTGTACAGTCAAGTGTTACAGTATATTAAACTTAAATATCACTTGTGGCAGTATGCTCTATCATTACACACCCACAATTGTCCAGCATTGTGGCTGGAGTGAAATTTTAAGAATTGTCATTAATTGATAATGGTATATTTTATTATTACAGTAAGACCTCAAACGTACCTTTTCACAGAAAAATCTATGCTCCATTTTGGCAAGGTGTTCCTTGTGGTTCCTGTCAGCAATAAGCATGCTCTCTTTGATCTGGTGAACACAGCAGATGATAACTGATAAAAGATCATCACTCGGACCATCAAACTGTTGCATAGTAACTTATTTATGTGTGTTGCCCTCACATTCCTGAGCTCCTGTTCCATTAGCGGTTTCCTCCTACGAAACTCCTCCAGTGTATTCAGCTCCGCTCTGACGATTTGAAACTCACTGGTTAGCTTTTTGTATCTCTCTTCCTGCTCCTTAATCTGAAGCATATATTCTGCAGACTTTTGCAAACAAGAATTATGGTTATGGTAAAAATAATGTTAAACACATTAGGAAACAGATCAACTATCCTTTTCAAGGCCAGTTGTCAGTGCAAGGCTGGATAAAAGGCCAGTGTTTCCACAGAAGAACCGCACAACTTAATCTGAGAACCAAATCTAGTCTTTAAATTCACATGCACCGTGCCCTATGCAACCCAGCCCAACTTAAGCACAGATCAGTCATGCTAAATACCTCAAGTCACAGTGAATCGCTACTGTGGATACACCAGTTAAAGCAAAAATGTGACAAAGTGACCAGAGTCGTGAGCGAATAGCAAAACATGTACCCACAATGATGTAGATGATGGCTAAATTAGAGGCTATATGATATCTGATTACAAGTTGAGCCTAATTGTTATTCTTTAGATAAGTGCATAGTGCATATACTGTATGCTGTTTGGCTATACAGTAGGCCTACTCCAGTTAGTCTGACTCTGTAGTATGCACTCTTTTAAAAACTACTATCAAATTGTACTCTCTCTGAAATACAACAATTTTAAAATGTAAATGATCTCATTGCCTTATGTAATAATATTGCCCAATGTTGTGCACTAAAGTAGTTGGAAAACTCTTAATGAAATAATGATCTGGCTGACCAATTTTCACAACACTCAAACTTTCAACCTCTAACTCCTTAGACATAAGCCAGAGTGTTCTGTCCTTTTGTGTTTTCCATTAGCTAGGACAATTCTTAAAATGAAGCATTTTATCGCCTCACACTGAGAAAAGGGGTTTAAGGGGGATGTCTTGCAGTTACATCTTAACAGTCAACCACAACAATATTTTTTTCAAACTTGCATTATGTGACAGTTCCATGCACGTCTAAAATAGGGATGTTTCAACTTGCTCCAGGCAAGCCTCTTTTTGTCCCTCAGACTCTTTTTGGATCTCAATTTACCACCAGACTGAAGTAAGAGCTTACATATGGAAAACAGCTGTCAGCAAAATAAACTGATTTCAGCACATTTTGCCCTTCTTGGTTGACTTACTTTAATGGTTGTTTAATTATTTAACCTTTATAATTAGGTTAACAGTGGTGGATAAAGCTTTGATGTCAAACACAGAGAATGGGATCTGCTGAAGTAACTTTTAGAACATATTTGCAAAGTGTGAGTAATGGGTGGCCAAAATGATATGGTTGGGTTTAAATTATTTGTTTTCGTTTCTTTTTACAGTAGACTCTGGACAGCATTCAAATATAATTGTGCTACATATTACTCAAACTGTAAAGGTTACTTATTTTATTGCTGCTTTTATGCATTTTTGGAGCATTATTTTTACCTAGGGTTATTTTAGATACATTGATGTGTTTTCCTTTAAGTTATATGAGTTTGAAGTAGGCTTTTCTTTGTCAAAAGTTGCTCAACAAGACATGTTTGGTAGGCTACGCAATGCTGGTGGATTGTTAAACCGGTGCCAAAGGGAGTCTATAATTTTAGAAAAGCCTTAGGCATACATATGGCTGTGAGATCACTTTTATGATGGAATATTAATGCACTGTTATAACCATAGAACTATATAATACGGTTATAACTAGGCCTACTACATACCAGTTTATATTGCTCTTCACGTGCAAGTGTCTTTTGTCTCTTGAGCTGTTGCTCCAGACTTACTATCTGTGAAAATGGCACACGGTGTTAACCCTGCCAAGCTGTCATGACTCATTACACATGAGAGGATCACCTCTATAAACTTGTCTTATAATGCCCGCCAACCTTCTCATCCTTCTCGGCATCCGTTAATTTCACTACGCCTATTATATCTAGCAAGTCCTTCTCTGCAAGGTACTGGTGGCTTGTGAGCTCCTCGTTGTCCCGGGCCAGCCTGCGGGTAGCCTCCCGGTAGTTAGTACGGGACAGCTCGGTGACTTCTAACCGCGCCTCCCATAGAGCAGCGCTGGCCTTGGCCTTCTCGATGTCCGACTCTTTGTCGACCTTTGACTCCTGCTTGCCATCCTTCTTTCCTTTTCTGGGAAAAAAATGTTACTGATGCAAATCACCAAATATGGCGGAGGAAAGCTATACTCTGCAAATATGATATAATCTTGTACTCACCCGGCTTTCGCCTTCTTTACCTTCGTGGCTTTCTTCTTCGGCATTATTGTGTATTGAATTGTGTTGCAATATTATTTATTTCTTTTAAAATGTGCGTTGCTTATATTGCCGCCAGGCCTACTACTTCATTAAGGTAATGATTAAGTCACAGGAGGAAGCCTTTCCAATGCAGACATGCAGGAGGTTGTATGCAATGGTGTTGCTATAGAGACGTGTCAAGTTTCACTGTAGCACACAGCAGCCAGCAATGGCACCTTCCGTGCTGCTAGGGAATAACTCGCATGAATGATGTACACAGTGTTGTTCATAGTTTTAACGTATCTGTGTGCATTTATCCTCGGTGATACACACGAAGCCTATATTTATGTAATTCCATGAAACATAATGCTTAAATAAGGTCGTCGTGAATATAGTATGTTTATTATGAAGATCATTATACCTAAATGTGTGTGCCACTGTCTGGAGCCAAGAGGACTGACAGCATGCTTGTATTTTTGTCATATGGGGTGTAATTATGGTTGTGACATGTTAGGCTCTATCAGGTTTACGCACAATCTCCTCCTACATGATGACACACGGCCAGGACAACAGTATTGTTCATGTTGAGAGGAATTGCTGCACTGTCCCCTGCAGGCCTATACTATGTTAAATTTGTGATGCTACCTAAATCATTCAAATTGCAGTGGACAGCACCCTACGTCTTAGAGCTGCTCTTTCAAAAACAAACATTGCAGAGTTAATGCTGATCATACTGCTCTTGTTCTCCGGCACAGCAGCTTGAGTATCTAGGGAATATTATAAAACATAAGTAATGTATATCACAAAATGCTAGGGTGTAGCTACTGCAAAGTGAATCATATAGGTTTAGTGTTTCTGTGTGCTGGCATCATGCACAGAGCTTGAGGAGGACTAAATTTAAAGGTAATTACTACAGTACGACAGCAAGCACAGAAAACTGAAATAACCCTTAACTTTACAGAGCTGTCATTATCATTGGAATTGTAATGACAAGGTTTACGTTTCTTCAATAGACCTTTCAGGGTAGGACACCCACAAACATGCCATTCCTGAGGGAAACATTGCAGCATATTAATAATAGATTGTACGGCTTAGATTACAAAGCTGCAGGTCTCCTTTCTTGCTTTACAACTTTGGGCTCGTTTGAAACAAAACACCAAACCAAGCATATTCCAAGAAAGTTACCACTCTTTTGCATATGTTCATAATGTGCTCCGTCATCTTGTAGTGCAACTTTACATGAAGAAAGCTTGTTTAAACATTACAGCATGCTAAATATAAGCCAGGTCAGTCTGCTTATATTGCATTAGATCACACATTCAGTCCTTTAAAAAGGCAATCTCTACTATAATGTGAGTATTAAAATGAATGTGTTCACTTACCAAAGCAATGTTTGCAAAACTATATAGTAGGCTGTAGCACCAAAGTTGTCGGTATTGAATTTGGAAATTGGAAGTGATATGAAAGCTGCATTATGCAATTAATTCTTGTAAAAATGTATACTACTTTCACACAGCAGCATATAGTCATAATGTTTGGAAACATAATTTCAAATTGACAGAACAAGATTACACAACAATGCTGTGAATAACTAAATGCACAATGCAAAAAAACCTATTGGCAGTGAATGATTCTAATATGTGCCAACTTTGATCATGAGAAACTGATTACCTATTGACACAAGCCAATGAAAGGTCTTGCACATGCAGGCTTTGATAGGGTAGAAGACCATTCTGGTGAGCCACAGGATTGAAAAAAGTAGCCACGGTATTTAGAAAAGAGGAAGGAGGAAAGAAAGTCCAATATTTTTAGTCCAAATTACAGTGTTGGAACAGCGTTTGCAGAGCAGAGTGTCCCGGGATTGGAATGGCATGATGGGTGAACACTAGTGCCAAGCACCACCCTCCCCACATTGTCCTTTCTGTGGACCTCCTTTGTGCACTCTCATGTGCCCATCCAGAGTACCTCCGCCCCCAGGCCTTCTCACCCTCGTGGCTGGACAGGCCGACGTCCCAGTGTCTGGCTCAGTCGCCAGTCGTTTTGGGGGAAACAGCAACATTGATAACACAAAGCAGAGAGATGACCAGCTCATGGTCAGGTATGGGCTAAATACCTTCAGGTTAGCCTACTTAAAAGGGAATGAAAACTATCCCGGCCCGACTAAAAGTTCACCTGAGGTCTCTGAATATCAGAGCCTCCGTGCTTTACAGCTGTGGATCTGCCTCCATCTCTATCAGGAACACTGAACATGGTAATAGTGAATGTGATACACTACAACCATGGTTTAAAAAGCCCTTGCCATCCGCCCACCAAAATCAGAGATGCAGCCACTCATGCTTTTCATGCGTTCTCTCGTGAAACGTGCCTAGCGGCCCAAATATATTTTCCCTTGGAAAGACTGTGGTTAGCTCAGGGATGAGTGGGAGTGAGATGATTGCTAAAATTCTTTTAACTTTTATGCCAGTTGTAGTGTAAGTCCCATTTGCACATCTTTTAAAAAAGTATTTAATACATTATTTAATGCCGGATTTCATCTTTAATTGAAGCATGTTGCATTATATGGAGCTGCTCTGTTTAATTGATTTGTAATGTATGCTAGTTGTCTTGATTACAATGTTTACACAATAGCAAAATGATTACATTTTCTATATTTAGTACCACAGTACATTCAACAATGTATATTCTTATCGTAACATAACAAATGTAAAATCTCTAAATAACTAGAAATTTTAAATATAACTTAAAACATTTTAATAACAGAGACATTAACACCTATAATTCAGCGTAAGCGCTTAAAAACATTGGTTGGGTGTTTCTTTGTATAAAAGCAAGAGCTTCTAATTAACAAGTCTTATACTATGAAGTAGAAATGTTGTTACATCACTGCTAATTAAGGAAAAAGGACAAATTTGGCTTATAAGCACTTATGAAAGTGAGAACATTTTTTCAGAGAAGGAATTCTTGAGGCAAGTTACTCTGCAACTCTTAATTAAATACAGCCATAAAATGTATTTTAAGAGCATTGCTCTATGTTTCTGTGTGAGCCATTCATTTGAATGTTTTATAATCCCTTCTTTCTTGTTTTAGGGGGAAATTTGGCTCTGGATTATCCATGAGTGATGAAAAAAACACACAAAAAAAAACATGCTGCCCAAAATAATCTGTAAAGGGAAAAAAGGAAAATCTACTGGTAAGCAGGTACTCCCGCTTGCTCAGGGTGGGGTGTGGGGGGGACTCTTTAAAGAGCTGGGATGGACCGCCACTGGATTGGTTGATAGCTGCTATTGGTGTGGCCCCATGCCAAGCCCTTATGTCTTTATATACTGTAAACAGATGACCAGACAGTCCTGAGTGTGCTTGGTGATCCACTCTGCCTCTTTCTCTCCGACTGCCTCCCGTGATCCCAGCAGGCTGCATCATCTCTGGTCTCCTCAGCTCCAAAAAGGAAAGGGCCCTTGTAAAAAAAAAAAAAAAAAAACACCAGCCTCCGCAAACATTTTTGCTTAACTTTAAAAAAAAAAAAAGATACCAGCTGTCTTTTCCTCTCCGGGTGTGAAACAATGGCTGTGCACAGGCTGCTCCTGACTCTCTCCATGTGGCTTCTGGCTGGAAACCTTCTGGCAGAGGCGACCTATTACCGGCACCACCGCTATATCCCTCACCACCGCTACCGCGAGCACTCTGCCAACACGGAAAATCTCCTGCCCGAGGTGTCCAACCCGGTCCCTGAAGTCCTGCAGCCTGCTCTTCAACCATACCCACATGTCCCCGAGGTCATCCATTCGGCACCTGAACCTCTCCACCCTCTCCCTGAAGATTTCCACCAGGAGCCGGAGCTTCAACATCGTGTACTTGAGCCCTACCACCCACCACAGGTCTATCACCTGCTGCCCGATGCACCCCCCACCTTCGGCAGGAGCCGTGTGTTCCATGGCATCATGTTTGACGCCGGCAGCACTGGCACCAGGATCCACATCTACAGGTTCATCCAGAAAGACCCAGGTGAGCGTTTGCCTCTTTTCTCAGTCCGGTCGCGTCCAGTCACGTCCAGCCTCCGTCCCAGGAGCCAATAAGGGCTTCACGAGTATGTGCTTACTGGTGGGCCGTTCGCTGTGCGTTGCAAAGACAAACGTGCACCGGGTGGGAGGGTGCGGTGGTGGGGAAGGGGGGGTGCGGGCAGCTAAAAGTAGCAGCTAAAAGTTAGGTGTTATTCTGTCTGACTACACTCTCTCACTAAGGATACTAAGGTGCGCCTCTGTTTGGGTGTACTGTGGGTGACTTCCTGACCTGAACATTAGTTGGAAGCAAATGTTATGTACTGGAGAATACATTCACAGTGTGTACATACTTGTTTTCGTTTGAACGTCTCTCCTTTAGTGGAGCTGCCGGTTCTGGACCATGAAATGTTTCATGCAGTGAAGCCAGGTTTGTCTGCCTACAAGGACAACCCCGAAGAGGTATGTGTGTGCATGTGTGCATCGTTATAACGTAATAACTAGTCGGGACGTTCCCACACATGGAGAGAATATTTAGAAACTAATTAATAATATTTATAATGCAGTTACTGCAGTCCAATTCCGTGCTCTCTAATTTATCTCCCAGATGAAGTGTTTTCTAAGCCTTTGATCACTAAATTTGTTATGAAATGTAATTCATGCATTCATTTCCTTCTGTCTGTCTGTCTGTCTGTCTGTCTGTAATACACAGTACTGTTGCAATACAGTACTGTGCATAACTAAAGCTGCTGTTTGTCTTCCAGGGCGGCAACACTATCAGGCAGCTGCTGAAGATCG
>JAODUH010000015.1:3167378-3187001 GCA_027564835.1 Typhlichthys subterraneus | reverse complement strand
AGAACGTACTAGACTAACGGTTGGGTAGTAGGTACTTCACCAAAGGTAGTCTATACTGAGTATTCGGATGCAGCCATAATGGTTTAACCCTCACGGTTGCACTTCCGCTGTGTTGACCGACTTGAGACTCAAACGAAGTTGAGCGGTCACACCTGTGACCTCTGCCGGTGGTTTCTCCTCCCGTGCAGCCGTGGACGTGCTGATGCACGAGGTGATCTTCAGCGTGGTGCGCCTGGCGGCCACCTGCATCATCTGCCTGGGCTTCCTGCTGCTGCTGTTGCCCGAGGAGTGGGACTCGGCCACGTTGCGCTTCCTGGCCAACATGGCCGAGAAGAAGGCCGAGGAGCATGGCGAGGAGCTGACCGAGTCCAGCACGCACGCCCGCAGCCGCAGCCGAGCCAACGGTACCGTGTCCATCCCGCTGGTGTGACCTCCCACCCCCCACTCCTGGTTTCTAGGGAGCCTGTCCTTGCACGTTTCTGCATCGCCCGCAGTGGTGGAGGAGGTGGAGAAGGAGGAGGCGTGGAATGTGGAATGTGGACGTCGTCAGCCAAGACTTGATTGATTAACACATCTCTGTTGCCTCCCCTGGAGGAGGGGAAATGATGGTGTTTATGGAGTTTGCTATTTGTGAGGCTGGAAAGTGTTACCTTTTCTCTTTTTCTTTTTTTACCCCATGCCATGCCCACCAGCCCCACCCTCGCACGCACCTAGACAACACAGAGCCGACTGGCCAACCCAAGTTTCTTTGCGGACTGTATTCTGTGAATATAAATAATGGCAGAGCCAGTTTGGCTCAATCTTATCTGTATTTATTGAATTTACTAGAGTACATTTTAAGTCTTAATAAATAGTATTATATACAATAATGGGAATTGTTAAATGCATAATGTACAGGCTCTTTTGTTTTCTAATAAAAACCTAAGACCAATTTATAACTGTATCACTAGGCAATCATTTTTTCTATCAAATATATTCTGAGAATATTATTACAACTTCATTAAGTTGGTCATTTCCAGTCAGACATTTAAAATTGATATTCTGTGATGCACACACTGGTCCATCTAGCAAAGCATCAAGAGATTTGGCAACCAACACATCTAAAACTCATAGTGCACAATCCATTTCCTTATAATTTCTCACTATTTTAATATAGTTTAAACCATGAAAGAAATGTAAACATTCTACATATTAATTGAATGTTTAACTAGAAGAGTGAATGTGTCTAATGTGTCAAATGTCATTGAGAAAATCAACATACTTGATGTATGGCGGCTGTAAGTCATTGTCATTAGAATAAGTCAAATGTTTTGCCTACCTGCAGTAACTGAAACATGAACAATTCAAACTCAACAACTTAAGACTATCTGCAATACCATTATTATTTATTTACCCAATCATTTTGTTACACGGGCTACACGGTGGCCCAGTGGATAGCACTGTGGCATCACAGCAAGAAGGTCCAGGGTATATAACATTTTTGATGGGATTTACTGTACTTTACAAACCTTTACGTCATATACCACACAAGCTTTGTTGCAAACACACTGAATGTATACTGTAATTAATATGACGAACAGACACACAATTGGTTTATCGTGTAATTATTTGATCAAACATATAAAATAATAATGCACTATATATACTGTTGAAATATGTAGCATTCAGCTATGTGACTTAGTAACCACATACAGTAACAACACTATGACATTTCTGTAGAGTTGATATGAGAGGGTGTTGGCACACAGACCCTCAAGTGTCTCTACATCTGCATGCATGCATACACACAATCCCACGTGGTCTACACTACAGTACACCGCACAACTGATATGGTGGATGGAGAATGAAGTTAGCTGGGGACATCTAAGTTGAGGCACCTAATGAAGCATTAGCTGAGGACATTGTGACTGATATTATCGCCACCTGGCTGAATGCACAGAGATAAAGTTCTATTTTGTGCTATTGTCTAAGCTACAATAATTAACTCATATCCACATGCTTCAGAGTCTAATAACTTCTAACTGCTCGCCTCCAGGCACTGTAATTCCCTCTGTTGAATTCTGTCTAGGCATTTTGAGAGGAGGAGGGGCACATACAAATAACAAATCTTTCAAGCGTTAACTTTCAAGTTACAAAGTAACCTGTGGGGATAGTTGCTATAGAAACCTAGCTCACTATAATAAGAAAGTATGTAGGCACAGATGAAACACGGGAATAACATTTCAACCGCGACGACACGACTTCGTTGGCACCAGGCAGAGGTTTCAGGACCACCGTAGTGCAGTTTGGGATAACGTGTTGATTTGTTTGATTGGCAGAAATAAGATATACGCCCACGCACAGGTTGTGGTGAAACTAACAGGACTCGGTTATTCTGTGACGGATGAAGTCACACACACGCACACACACCAGGAGGCCAAATGGAGTGCATGGACAACCGTTTCAAAAGGAAAGTAAACTATGCCTTCAGTGAAGCTATAGTGGTATACTGATGAGAAGGCTGACCGAGTCAGATGAGATGTTTTCTGTGATTCACATCATAAGGCAATAAAAAAGGTAAACATTTAGAATTTATTTTTTAGAAAAAAAAAACCCTTAGTGTTAGTTTCCATCAAAGGGCGTTTGAAGGACATAGCGTCCTGGTTAGCCAGTTACCCAGCAGAGTGAGAGGGGGCAGGGACAATGGGCTCCTCTGGATCCCGGCCCAGGCTGAGAAAGGTGGACCCTCGACAGTGTCAGGAAGACCAGGTGGAGCCAGAACAGAGCAGTTGCAAATCGCAATGGACCCTTGCAGCTCTGTCAGCCGATCAGGAGCAACATGCAGGAGCTCTGGGGCCGGGCAGGACATTGCTGCCTCCGCTGAAACAACACACACCCATGCACACGCTCGCCGGTGAGTAGAAACAAAGCCTTGTGTCTCACACTCTATGTAGTTGTTCATTACAATAGACAGCGTGCGTGTGTGTGTGTGTGCGTGCATGCGTGTGTGTGTGTGTGCGTGCGTGCTCTAAAGAACCCTGCTTCGCAGGTGCCCACCAGCCAACTCACAGCACCCATCCCAGCATTATCCACTCCCACCCCCCTCGAAGACCCCAGGTCAGAACGGCGATGTTAAGCAGAAGTGTCACACTTTTCTGTAATCTTTGTTTGATTCTTGTGAATTGTGAATTTCAATCCTCTAGTCTAATTCCCGTGTCTCATATTGTTGTTTCTGATTGGTGGAGGTTTGTATTGGTTTTAATGTGAACGTAGACATTCCGTCAACATCTTTCCTCAGGGACTGCAACCGCTGGTGTTTAACATTGGCCACACAAGCCCTGCTACCGGTCAAATGTCCACGGTAAAACCACAAACCTCATGCTGTCACAATCCCAATGTAGCTGTGCTCGTATGTGCTGAAGTGACAATAAGGAATTTGACGGTTCTCTCTGCAGAGTATGGATCGCAGAGGTGGGGGTGCCCCGGCGTTTGCTACACCTAGCCAGGTGGGGCACTGTGGCGCCAGTACACAAAGTGAAGAACAGAGAGAGAGAGAGAGAGAGAGAGAGAGAGAGTGAGAGAGAGAGAGAGAGAGAGAGCGATAGAGTCCCACGGACTGCGTAAAGTGCTGGTGGAGTGGAAAGTGATGTGGTATACACAGCCATGACTGGCCCTCAATGGGCCTCTGCGTTCAGGGAACAGGAAACAGGAAACACCCTGCTGTTAGGAGCACATTGACATACATTGACAGACAGGCACATTTTGACGTCGCTTATAATGTTATCAGATTGTGTTATGATGCAGTGTAGTGAAAGACCTTATTTAATTGCACAAATGTACAGTAAATTTGCATAATGTTGAGTCACTTGGGTTGCTAAGGAGGGGGTTCTGAAGGCGCAGACAGCTCTCAGTCAACAAATTCATCGAAACCGGCGAGCCCACCAACGACAAGCCAGAGAACAGAGGCGACAGAGGACTGTCTACCCAGTCAATGGTAACATGGTGATAAAGACGTACGAGTCTATATACAGTAACTGGCAGCTTCATACAGTTCTGCTTCACTTTCTCCAGGTGGAGAGCCCGACTCAGAAGGGGGCCAGAGGCTCAAGCTTGTGAGAAGGACCACAGAGAGGGACATCTTCTGGGATGAGGCCAGAGGAGAAAGCATGGACCTTCGACACCTTCTACAGCCAAGCCCGCTGCCTTCCTTGGGGGAAGACACACACCAGAACCTGCTGACTCCACGGCTCCTATGCAAAGTGAATGCTCCAACATATAAAGATGCATTTCCTGAAATAGACAGGAAACAGCTGTGTCAGAAAATTAACACAGCAAGTTGGCCATGGACAGAGCAATAGCTGGGAAAAATACAAGCCATGGATCCTGCTAGAGACTTGTGGTGAAGCCCCTACTACTCCAGAGATGCATGTATTTTATGGTCTTGAATCAAATCACCTCCTGTTTCCCACTGTACCTTATCATCTGAATGAAGAATAAAGTGCTACAGCTGACTCAGCCAATCGACTAGAGAGAAATCCATGAAAGGCAATGCCGATACACACAAAGGCTTATAGTCTGAGCCTGTGAGAGGTTGGCAGAGAGACAAGGTACAAGGTGTACTAACAGCGCAAGAGGGATTTGTAACCCTGAGCTGAAGTAACACCACAGGTTGTGTTTAGTAATCTGGATTAGAGTGGATCAGAAACCTCGGGGTCTGGTAATGCAAATTAATTTCCAGAAACGTTATTCAAGACTCTTAATAAGATTGTGTTGAAAAGGAAATCTGTTTCTAACCCTTGGCAGGTTGAGTATTTGTATTTATGGTGACAACAACAGAATATTTTCAGTTGTGTAGATGTGTTTGGTTGCTTTGGTTGAGATGAGAAATCAGTTTCTCATGTAAGCAAAGTAAATTGGTCAGAAGTTTGTCAACGGTGCCATCTAGGGGCAACAACCCATCTTCAAACATAAGGATGACTTCACATTCATTATAGGCCAAATAACCAAACAGAAACCGCAGACTTCAGATTTAATTGCAACAATTGCAATACATTTTGAAGACAGGTATTATCCAATGTATCTTTAACATCTATAACTGCTTGGCTCAACAAGGCATAGATATCCATATAAAAATAGCATTTTAGTATTTTAAAGATTTTAAAGATATTTTAAATTAATTGCTAATTAATGTCTTCACGAAGTTTACAATTCTAAGTTATACAGATTTTGTGTGTACATCCATCTTGCTCTTTCTAAAGACACACACACCTCAACAAAAACAGCAATTTCCAGGATCAATTAAACTTAACTAAAAGTCAACACCTGTGGTACTAAGTCAACAGAGTAGAGAAAGACATTAAAGTAAGTCTATCTACAGTACTTATCAGGGCACTCAATCAACAAAGTGTGGAAATTATATGTTTATATTATATAAACTATGAAGATAAACCTATTGCTCTAATGTCATACTGCTGTATAATAAATATGTTTTTGAGAAAGGTATGCATTGTGAACCCAAGGGTTTGCTACATTCATTATCTGCAGAGTAAGTGGAGACATATGTTCCAGCCTCCACTAGACCCCGTAAAATAAGACAGATTACTCTGTTACTAGGAAGGTTAACTAGAGCATACTCCACTCTGAGTGGGTAATGAAGGACGTCACAGGTAAAGGAGCGAGGACGTGCTCATAAGAGGCACCAACCAGCCAATGGAGGGTGTCTCTACCAACCATGGAAGATTCCGTAAGACAGTCCAAATCAGATAGTCCTGCTGGTGCTAGGAACGGTGTGGTACGCTCCGGTCTGACAGGTGACGAGAACCAGAAGACCGAATCATGGGTCTAGGGGCGTAAACACATCTGACCACCAACCAGCAGGTTTCACATGAAATGCACACAGTCAATGAGAACGGCTGCGCCCTGCTTGTTTGAATAAAGTTGCTCAGACAAAAGGAAATCTGGGCTGTTTTGACTTCCTTTTGAATAGTGACTTTTGCTGTTCCAGGTGGTTCAAAAGCATTTTGTAATTATTGATAACTCATTGCATTTTAATAAAATTCTTTATATATTTAAAGTACCAGTGTGAGTGAATTTGAACCTGACAAAAGCAAAGGCTACCTGTGAGGAAATCGACCTAAAGAAAGAACCCAAGACCGAGAATGGCCACAGACTGGGATACTGAGGAGACCTTCCTGAATGTGCTTTTTTTTTCTTCTCCAAGTTCTCCTTTTCCAGGTCACTAGCCACATACACTGGATCCTACAGCCAGGGTGGAGGGGTGGGGCGAGAGGTCCCGGGGTCTGCCACTCCACTCAGCGACATGAAAAGAAGGTGATGGATGCTGTGTGAGCAATTGGTTCCAATTGATGGAGAATTGGTCATGGTCAGCCTTCTGAGTGGAAATCCACGTGAGAATGCAGCGCGGGACTGGCAAGAGGGCGCACAAGGCCAAGAGCAGACAATGCAGCTCTCAGAGGAGTCTGGCCACAGCAGAAGACTGAAGCACAACCTCCTCCAACTTAACCCTTCAGCAGCTGAAGTTCTTCATAACCCCACTAGCACCAGGTCCCACTTAGAAGGGCCTGGTTCAATAAAAGGTTACATGGAAAATATAACAGCATGTAGCAAAGTTGTAAGATGGTAGCTCAACATAATGTATGATGGTCACATTGTAAATTTAGTTAGTTTCCCAAATAACAGACTACTTTTGCAGATAACTTAGTTGATACAAGTGAATGAATAGTGAAATTAAACATTTATAAAAAGGCGCCTACAGGTGTATGCAATCCCAAGAGGCACCCTGTGGTCATTACTGTCCAATTAGCCGTGACTAGCTCGCTGAATGGAACAGGCCACTTGATGAGCGCCTGAGGGTCAGTGTTCAACCTCGGCCTGGCTAGAGTGTTTGAACTAGCTGCTGGTTGACAGAGGTGGGGTCAGAAGGGTAGGGGGAAACAGGGACTCACGCCAATTCTCAAGGGGAGCCTTTTGTGGCCAAGTCAGTGGCCAGACTAGCCTGGCCTTTCACAGCCCAGGCCCCCTCTCGGTTAGCTGACAACAGCTGATGACAAGGCCTCAGCTGCTAATTATCCGGCTGATGGAGAGTCACTGAAGTGGGACTGTCAGAGCCAAGGGAGGCCCCTCTGTCTAAACCCAGTGTGGGGGCACCGGGGTCGTTTTTAAAAGGGTATGGGTACGAGATAAAAGAAGTTGACATGAACGATGGGTATTGTAACTACAACAAATGGTTTTACACAAAATCTTTTATTTCATTGTGATTCTTTAGGGGGAAAAAAAAAAAGGTACACGGTTCTTGCAGTCATAGTTTCACGTATGATAAAAAAAAAAAAAGTTTCACCTTTAAACTATTGGACGTAAAAGCAAAATTATAACTGTCTTCACCACATAGAGGACATACAACAAATAGTTTCCCATGTATTCATCAGTCATTTCTGACATATCTGATCTGGAGCATCAAACTATCAAATAACAAATGTGTCTATATGTCAAATCTACAGCCTGGATTATTTGCCATTTCCAGTATTGAGTTTGCTGCTTCAACAACCATTATCCTATATCATCATCCGACCAGATGACACGGGACCAGGACTGGTGGAGTTCCATATGAAATAATCTTTGGAGAGAAGTTCTCTAGCTGTGGACAGGGGAGAAATGTAATTCTTACTTTTCACATAGCGTAATTAATGTCCAAACATTTGCAGTTTAAAAGACGACGCTCACATGTTACAATCCGAGGTTTGGTAGAGGAATAAACCTGCACCGAGTGTTGGTCTACACAGCACCCTGACAGAGTCAGATCAGGCACTCTGAAATACAACTGTGTAGAAGAAATGACCGGGAAATTAGATTGGATTTGGATGTACATGGGAGAAACAAAGAAATAGATTTCTAACTTCTTACCCACACTATTAATCACAATCAACATTAACTTTAATGTTTAAACTACATCTATTGATGACTAGTTATTTGTATTTGTACACATCGCACTGTAACTATTACCAGTATGTTGATTTGGGTGATGGGAAATCACTACATGATTCATGTTGTCCCATCAACATGGACTCTGAACTTCACTGTCTCATTTTCTGTAGGTAAAACCAAACCTATGCACAATTCAACATACTTTGATGTAGGCTGTAAGTTCTGTGCAGAGCGGGTCAGTAGGCCCCGGGAGCTGGCCTGTAAAACTTATGCTCCCTTCCATGCTGACCTCACGAGATTTAGGAAACTTCTGGCCTGGACAACAGAAACAAGGACGTCGTCATGCCATTAGCTTCTGGTCATAAGACTTCAGTCAAACTAGAATTTGGTGAGCAAGTCATCTACCGAGGACCCAAATGAGCAGGTTCTTCTCCTTGGTCACCTCCAACTGTCCAGAAGTGACCTTCACGTCAACACTACCCATCTGGTTTCTACACACATCCACAAACAAAAGTTCCATATTACAATGAGGGATATTTACAAAGTTCCATTGCCATATTGCCACAATTGCTAATATCAGTATTACATTTTCTGCCAATAACATATAGGCAGATACAGTCTCACTACTGACATATTGGGAACAAGTACAAGAACACACTCTCTCTTAAACACAACAACTTGTTATGGAACACTGAAATAACATACTGTAAGACGTAGGCCTATTTTTTTTTCTGCTGACAATGTCATTGAGAAAACTGGATTTATAGCATTTAGATGAGATTATCATTAGGACTATTGCATTATGGTTAGGGGGATCATATGCATTTAACTTGGCAAGCTGTAGTGGTTGACACAACAAATTATAAATCTAAGTCAGGTGTAAGAAAGATACTGTAAGATGCAATTTTGGCTTTTTCTTTTTTTGGAGTTGGGGCCCCATTTATTTTGCATTGAAATGACCGAGGGTGAGAAGTCTAATATAAATGCTGTGATATTACCTGTTGAAAAATGGCAGGCGTGCCTCACAATACTCAAAATTATTGCGCACACTCTCGTGAAGTTTGAGGGTAACCAACACACGCAGCTGGTTCTCCACTTCTTTCAGCTGATAGGAACCCAGTATGGGCGGCACAGGAACCTGAACGAAAACAATAAATACAAATAAATTATTCCCAACGAATATATAACGAAATCGATACTTTCCGGTTATACGGACCACAAACATAGGAACCCCAGATGAAGGTGAAGCCCTGACCTTAACCCAGTAACCTAACCAGTGAAAATACAGTATTCTGGATGACCTAATCTTAAATGTCACAGACAAGAGGCCTAACCTCAACAGAAGGTACAATTAGACAGAATTAGATCTAATGGGATATCCAGAAAGTACCATGAAATCTAATTAGTAGCTATAAATACCTCAGACGTATAGCTGCACAGTATGAAGGGCTCCAAAGGAGGGGAGAATGGGAACTTGTAGGGGCCAGAGAAAGCTGAACTGTCAGAGTCATCCACACTGCTGGCAGCCAAGATACTGGAATCCAATGAGGTGACACAGGGATGGACCAGGATGTCCTGCAGCGGCGCACCGTTTGGCGGCAGCGTGAGGGTGACCGTCACGTTAGGGAGCGCCCCCTCCACGTCACACTAGACACACCACACGAAGAACAAACGCGATTTAATTCGTAGTTTAGATACTCATTAAGAGCAATGGGAATAAGATAAACGAGAGCTAGTAGTGCACGACCTCAACACGTGCGCTGTACATACTTTGCACGTCACCGTGCCATACACATCCCAGAGGTCCTGTCGGCTCCGGTTGCCGTACTGCATGGAACGCACAGTTTCCTTCAGCGCCACGTTCACCGCAGCCCGACCGCGGTGCTGCCCCACTCTCCAGGCCGGCTGTTTCTGAGTGCCAGCAGGAGGGGGCGCTGCTGACACAGCAGCGTGCAGCCCCGGCTGGGGGACATCCAACGGTGTCCCTAGTGGGCATACCTGCATGAGCACTGAAGGCAGAGTAACCAGGCGAGAAGACAGCCCCTCGAGGTCAGGCTTAGCCCCGGGTCCACAGAGGAAGGTTTGCAGACCATCCAGCAAAGTCAGGCTCTGTGAGACCGCAAATAGGCTTGCAAGAGGTGGGCGTGGCTCCAGGGGAGCGTCGACCAGAGGTAAGGCAGCCAGAATCAGCGGCCCATGCATTATGGTCAACACCGGCCAGAGGACTCCGTTGACAGGACCGTCCACATGCAGTTCGTGAGCTGGTGACCGCTGCTGGCGGCTGCAATCGTCTCGTTGAAGAACATAGGGTTTATCTAGGTTTGACAAGCCAAGGTCAGTGAGCAGCAGTTGGAGCACAGTGCTATCTTCAGGCACTGCTACGTACGAGGAACCTGCCAGGCATTTGGCACGGTACTCAACGGTAGGGAACCTCCTATTGAAGGAGACAGAAACGAACAGAGTGAAAATAGGTAGCCCTACACAAACACTACGGTACATTTAACCCCTGCAACAGTGTGTGAAACAGGAACAACGTTACAAACCTTGAAAATCGCACTGAAACATGTTCTCCCTTCTCGTGTGTAATAATCCATAAGGCACGCACACTCATTTGTTCAGCAGAAATAAATGATTTAACTAACTGCAATTTTGTTGTATCTTAAACAACAGCACTATTGTCATCTTGCGTAATGTTTAATAAACGCATCTTGTAGTTGAAGCTATACCAGTGCTGCACTTTGCCACTTCCTACTACTGTTTCATGTGATCACAGACAGTACGCATGTGACAAACACGGCCAATCAGCTGACATGTACGCATGCGCAGTTGTGAGGACCTATCCCCACCCTTTTCTCCCATACAGGAAGCTGGGTTATTCAATAGATATCTGTCAACAAAGGGCAAAACTCCCAATAATCATCGGGTTCACCTGGTGGTCGGCATTACTGCCGACACACTCTCTCTAATTATACATTGTAATTTTATGTATCGCTAACGGAAAGTGGACAATGTCGACGAATGCTCAACTGTTCGAGGTATGTCTGCTGCATCAGTGCTGTGTTAGCAGGCTAGGCAGATAGCTAGCTCCTGTTAGGCTAAAGTGGTCTTACTCATTCTTTACGAAAGAGGATTGGCAGTGTTGATCCACTGTACGATAAAATACGCAGCGTGTTTTGTTCTTGTTGTACATGTTATAGACATATTACATATTTTATTTTCTAACTAGTTTTACACATGTATTTCGGATAGCCTGTACAAATGTCACTGCAGTTTTTACAGCTAGTCCTGTTGTGTTGGGTTATTTAAATTGGGTTGCTTTGATTTTTGCAGACTAGTCATACTGTTTATATCGAGACGTTAGTACAATGCAGCTTTTTATTTATTTATTTATTTTATTTTTTATTATCCTCTAGGAGCCTTTTGATGCAGACGAGTACATAGAGAGGTTGGCATGGAGGATCCCTGGGGGTGGCTCTAAAGGAGGTGCCGAGGGATTTGACCCCAAAAGGTAGAATAGTGCTATTTACATCAAAACTTAACATATCACATGTAATATGACTACCCTCCTGTTCTGAATAGTAAAGCAAAGCTGTAACTAATGAACTCCACATTAATACTGCTGTTAACCTTTAACAACCTCTAGCAATCTTTTGTCGTTGAGTCTTAAATTCACAATGTCCAGGTGGGATTGTTAGAATTAGTCTACTAATATGGAGACATGTTTGTAATGTTATTAGAATTTGTCTATTTGCTAATACTGAGAAATATAAGGTAAGTAATAGCAAGACATACATTTTTATGAATATATATACAGCATTCAAAGCTTGTTATGCAATACTCACACTGGAACAATATAGATGTGTGTGTGTGTGTGTGCGCACGCTTCATAAAAACACTAGGTGGGGTCAAAGAGCAAATATTGCTGCACAACTATGGCATTCCTGATTCATTTTAACTTAAATTCTAAGATAATGTAGTGGAATCAAGAAGTATCAACACCACATGCTTAAAACATATAAATACTGCCTCATAAACAAAATTACTTTGATCTGTGCTATTTCACTGTTATTTGTGAATCCTGCCTATCAAGGTGTTTCACTAACTTTTTATTTACCTAAAATGGCTTGGTCTTCTGACTTCACATTTGGGGAGCAATATTTTCTATTAGGCACATTTGCCATACGGTATCTTTTTTTTAAGAACCCTACTGCACCATAGATCCATCCAGCCTTATCTACATCCTTCACAAAACCATTTCCTCAACCTCATTTGGAGCTGTTTAAAACCTCCAATGAAGACTCAGAGACAACATATCTCTGGAGGCCGCCATGCTGTGAGTCACAGCCAGGGGCCGAGTGCGTATTGGGAAGGAATGGGAAATGTGTTTAAGCTGTAGCTAGTGCTGAAGGAATTAGTCAGAAGATTATATACTCATCATTTTGGGATGTTTCCTACCAATGTGAAATGCAGTGCTGACTTAGAACATTTGCTGTGCAGTCCCGATGGCACTTAAAATGGAGCTGACGAAAGCTCCTGGTGCTCAGATCTTCTTAAGTCTGGGGTCCCAGGAATTAAGCACACCACATGATTCTGTAACTAAGAACGCCAAAGTGGTTGGTCAGTAGGGCACATTTAAATCCATGTTTCCCAATTACTCCTTCAGACTTAGGTTTTTGTTTGTTGTTTAGGCCCGATGTGTTCTGGGCCATCAAACCTTATTTCTCTTCTCTCCACTAGGCTGCTTGAAGAGTTTGAGAACCACATCGAGGAGCTGAAGCAGTTGGATGAGAAGATCCAACGTCGGGTGGAGAAGTTGGAGCATCAGTGCCACCGTGAAGCCAAGGAGTTTGCACACAAAGTACAAGACTTGCAGAGGAGCAATCAGGTTAGCTGGCCAAGGACACTCTTAAGGTTGTTAACCACAAGACAACATTCAGTTTGAAGAGTTGTTATTGTTAATCACGTTTTATTATCTGGACAACCACTATGGTTTTGTGTGTGTGTGTGTGTTAGTTTTAGAATAATACAAATAATCTACGTATGTCAGATAGCTCTCTGCTGAAAATGCACATGATTGCTTGTTTCGCCTTCTGTGCATTCTTGGGGACGTGTAAAAATGTCTTTGGCTGTCGGCGAAACAGTCTTGAGCACTGCTCCTTTCATTCCCACATCCATCCAGGTGGCCTTCCAGCATTTCCAGGAGCTTGACGAGCACATCAGCTATGTGGCCACCAAGGTCTGTCACCTTGGTGACCAGCTTGAGGGAGTCAACACGCCTCGCCAGAGGGCCGTGGAAGCGCATCGCCTCATGACCTACTTCAACGAGTTCCTGGACGGGGAGCTGCGCAGCGACGTCTTCAACAACCCCGGCCAGGTCAGTGCACGCCGGTGTGCCACTGTGATCAGTGACTACTCAGAAGCCGCCCTGCCCCTACCCCCACACACACACAGTGCAGTGTTCATGCTGGAGGTAAAGTGGGAACGAACAGGATTATGTGGTAAAGTGTCCATATTAATTTGTCAAGTTTATCTCACTAGCTAATTTAGATTTAACGAGCTGTCAGTTTTCATTGTGGCAATACTTAGACTGCCTAGTATGGCTGTCAACATGCTCTTGTCAAGCCTAACTGCAGTAACAGCAGGATATCTTTTCAGGAAGAGATTGTTGACACTGCTGTTCCTCAGCTCTATCGCACATCACAGAGGGAGGAGGCTGGCGGCAGTAAGAAGCAGGCGATATAGATTGCATGCATTTACTGGTGTCCAGGACGTGTAAGCCCAATCGATATCAGGCGCTGCCGCGACCCCGCTGTTGACCCCTCATCGTGGGCGGTTGCCATGCCCTATCTCAGTGACTTGTCAGTATAAACATTAGTGGAAGCAGAGTAGGGGGTCCTGGTGGCAGCTGCGGTGGTGGGGGCTCCATCCCGGAGACGAGTCTGGGTTTCCGGAGAGCCACGCGGGAATATCTGGCCACACATTCCTCCTCTTTTTTTTTTTTTTCTTCTTCTTTTTCTTCCTGGGTGTACCTCCAGACGAGGGGCGAGGAGGAAAGCTGCAAGTGAATAGCTGAAGGGGTATGGCTCTGCTAATCCTTCTGAAAGGGAGGGCCGGGCCGCCAGCGTGGAGACAAGTGCTGCTAAACCCTGACTGCAGGGAGACGGCTACATTACTTACATGGGATTTAGCTAATCTCAGCTGGGGGACAGATACTTAGAAAACCTTTGCAGCGCAGAAAGACTGTATCCTCCTCACGGGGGCAGAGTAATGATGTTAGCTGAGGCAGGCATCTGCGGGGAACAGAGGAGTTGTGGACGCCGGGCCCTTTTTTGCCTGGGTCCGGGGCCTTTTTTTTCAGCCGGCGTTTATGTCAGGGGGAGGGGGCAGTGTTCTCAACAGACCCCCCTGCCCACAACCCCCAACCCCACCCCTCTCCTATTTCTTCTTCTTTTTTTTTATTTGTTTGAGAGGTATCTCCCTGCCGGCTGTGGCCATGTCCAGGTATGCGCGTGTTCTCCTTATCAGCGCCTGGTCCAACATTAAGAAGGTTAAGAAGAAGCTGGAAGACTTAAGATGATGATCCCCCCCCCTTCCCTCCACGCCCGCTTTGCGCGGATGACTAAGAGTCATCTTTCTCTTTCCCCTCCCACAGATTAAGGAGGCTGCTGATATAATCCAGAAACTGCATCTCATCGCCCAGGAGCTGCCATTCGACAGGTGAGCCAAGCTCCTTCTTGATTGTCAGTGCTCTGTGTGTGTGTGTGTGTTTAATCTGCCATATGCAATATGATCATCGCAAGTTTAATAATTTTGGATGTTAACAGTTAGCAGTATGCTGTTTACGGTCAACTGCCTGCCATTAATGTTTAATGTTCTTCTCACACAGATTCGCCGATGTCAAGGCAAAGATCGCAAGTGGGTTGATAACATTTTCCCTCTGCTGCTATTCACGCTTAACGTCAGAACACAGGACACAAAAAGTAAGCTGCCGATTAAATAGCTTTTGTGTGTGTGTGTGTGTGTGTGTGTGTGTGTTTCCAGGTAAGTACCATGACCTGGAGCGACAGTTAATCCAGGAGTTCACGGCCGCCCAGTGGAGGGGTGAGATTGGACGTATGAAGGAAGTGGCAGCAGTTCTCCTACATTTCAAGGTGACTCGGAAACTCTCATGTTCAATGTTATTTATCTGCCCAAAGGTGATGTACTGTTGTAATGTTTCTAGTCATAACTGTTTATTTGTGTTAACAGGGCTATGCACACTGTGTAGACGTCTACATCAAGCAGTGTCAGGACGTGAGTGTGATTCCATTTCCCCAATCCTTCATTTTAAATTGTTGGCACAGGCCCAGGAGCGTTAAATCATCCTCTCCTCCCACAGGGGGCCTACGTAAGGAACGACGTCTTCGAGGACACTGCGGTCCTGTGTCAGAGAGTCAACAAGCAGGTGGGAGAGGTCTTCAGCAACCCAGAGGCTGTTATGGCCAAACTCATCCAGAACATCTTTGAGAACAAACTGCAGGTAAGCCCGCTGCTAGCGGTTGGTTCAGTGTTTTGTAGAGGCCCTGCCAGCATATGTTAAAGCCAGGGTTGGTCATTCTTGCTAACTTCGAGCTCAAATCAAAACGGCATCGCTCCGGTGTCCACAAAATGCATGGTGAAGTAAACCGTTCAACCTGGGCTCAGACAAGCACACCCTTCTGTCCACTACGACTTTGTTGATACAAGCAGTGTTTGCCACTTTGTTCATGTTTCTATTTACGGAGACAGGGCTGTGCAGAAGTATCAAATTCTTTTTTCAACACGCACCGAGAACTCTAAGCTAGCAAGGAGATATTTGGTGGATTTTGAAAAGTGTATTAGCTGACTTTACCTTTACCAGCTGACTGTCTCCCTCTCTGTTCTCCATGCAGGCACACGTCAAAGGGAAACTGGAAGAGACGCGTCACTCTGACGTGGAGCAGTACCTCAAGAACCTCTATGAGCTGTACACGAGGTGAATGTGTTTCTGCGGTCTCCACGTTGTCGTTGATGCTACGCTTGGTTTCAATTCAAACTTACTGCATATCTTTTGTTCTTACTCCAGGACCACAGCGTTGACGACCAAGCTGATGGAGTTCAACCTGGGCTCAGACAAGCACACCCTTCTGTCCAAGCTGATCAAGAACATCTTCTCCTCCTACCTGGAGAGCTACATCGACATGGAGAGGGAATACCTTCGCACCCGAGGCGCCATGATTCTGCAGCGCTTCTACGACTCCAAGAACCACCAGAAACGACCAATAGGCACTGGCAGGTCAGATTAGGCCTTGTGTTCCACTGTTTCCATTAGAGGTTATTTTCATTATATTCAAGAACCAACAATCCACATCTCTGATAAGAGATTGAAACTTAGCCTGGTGTGGTCTGGTGTAACCAGACCACTTTGTGAATATCCTCCTAGACGTAGACCTCTGGTTCATTTTGAATCTACTGTATTAGACATCATTTAACCAATGAGAGTTGCTACAACGGTTTTGATCGCCTCGTCTAGCTTCAACATCATCTCTTTGTTTGGTTACACTTTGATTAGACCGCCAGCAGGGTGTCTGTGGAAATGTTAATGTGGGGCAGGATGGTGTAATGGTCTGGGTGTTGGGATCCCAGCAGGAACGTCGTGGGTTCGAATCCCGGTGTGGACCTACCTGTAAGCATCCTTGAGCAAGATGGTGGTTTGTTGCACCTTGCATGGCAGCAGTCACCATCGTGGGTGAATGTGAGGCAAAACCATTTTTAACGAGAACAGGGTTTCCAGACTATACTCTCAATGGGAAAATCCAAAAACAGGCTAAGAGTAGTAGTCATCTGCTCACAACGGCAGGTTTGGGTGAGCTTTCCCTAACTGCTATGTAAGCAAACCTGACCTAGGTTAATCGGGGAGATGTCAATCAACCACAATCAACCACCACACACTTCTGACAGCAACACTATTAGAACCCCTGTGCATATACTGTAGGAGCATTAACTCAGTAAGTGCATTCATAATGTTTTAAAAAGCATTGGAAAGACCTTGTCTGCATCTCGCATTAACATCGCAGTCCACCGCACATCCTTGTACGTCCTTCCTGCAGCATTCAGGAGCTGAAGGAGCGGATCAGGCAGCGCACCAACCTGGGACCCAGCCTGGATACACACGGGGAGACCTTCCTCTCCCAGGAGGTGGTGGTCAACCTGCTGCAGGAGACGCGTCAGGCCTTCGAGCGCTGCCACAGGGTGGGGACCAGGAGGATGATGTGTGACGTCGCCTCGGAAAAGAGAGGCCCCACCGGGCACACCAGCTAAATGCTCCCTCTCCTCTTTGCTTTGACACAGCTGTCAGACCCCTCGGACCTGCCCAAGAACGCCTACACCGTCTTCCTGCTGCTGGTGGAGCACCTTTGTGTCGACCACATCGACTACGCCCTAGAGATTGGCCTATCAGGTGCTTATGCCTCAGCTACTAGGGCCGAGTTATGGAGTAGAGACGTTTAACTGTAGTGGGCTCCAGAGGATAGAGGGGGAAAATCTGTTCTGCTCTCATGTATTAAGCATTATTCAGGCCACTAGGGACTTTGTTTGATGATTGAATGATACTTTGACATGGTAGTAGTCATGAACTGTTCTAATATAGTATTGGTTCATTTCAATTGCTGGAGTGTGACCTGTCCAACATCACTTTGGATAAAAGCGTCCACCAAATGCCATAAATGTAAATGAGTTTGAACTGTGGTCATGGTAGGGCAATAGTTTGGTTTCATGAAATCCTTAGTCCCTGTCCCCATGTTGCTGTACAACTCTCTCATGTGAACAGAAGAGGGGCCGTCAAATGAGATTTGTCTGTGTATGTTGTGCACATGCATGTGCACTATATGTGCAGTGATGTTATGACACATTTGCCTTTTTCTAGCATATACCATGTATCCTGTATCATCCTAAAAGCCGGGCGAGCCTCACTAATGCTGGGGATGTTACTAAACAAATAGTCACAATTGTACACCCCACCACCACCCCCCTTTTTTAATTAACAGCGATCCCATCGGCTGATGCCAAAAACGCCAACCTGTACTTCCTGGATGTGGTCCAGCAGGCAAACACTATCTTCCACCTGTTTGACAAGCAATTCAATGACCACCTCATGCCCCTCATAAGGTTAGGAAACCTCCTTCGCTATTGGCTGCTCTGAGGCCTTTTCTACACCCCTCCCTCCAGATGATGATGATGATGATGATGATGATATTAATATTAATAATCAACCTCTGTTTCCAGCTCTTCTCCAAAGTTGACTGAATGCCTGCAAAAGAAGAAAGAGGTGATTGAACAAATGGAAGTCAAACTGGACACAGGAATTGATAGGTCAGTGACTTCCAGGCAGGCTAAATGGAAACGGGACCCGCTAGTGTTCAATTCATTTTCCATGAGAAGCGGGCAGGCTAGGCGGCCGAGGCGTGGCGGAACGGCAGGCGGGCGGGCGCAGTTCCGAGAAGTTTGCCGCTTGTGTGCACGAATCGAGAACGTGCCCGCCCGCCTCCGAGATTAAATATTTAATAACAGTATCCCTCCGCGAGTCCGCAGCGACACTCCACACACCAAAACACATTCTGAAGCAAAGCGTAGTACTACGGCTTTGTTGTTGTGAGCGGTGTTTGACACTTTGTTCATGTTCCTATTTATGGCGCCAGGGCTGTGTAGTACCAGGTTATTTGTATCAGTACCAGGTTATTTGTATCAGGTTATACTGCTATCTTACCAAACGGTAAGCTAGCAAAATGTGAGTATACATTTGGTGAATTGGACTAAAAGTGTAATTAGCTTGCAATAGGTGACTATACCTTTTTAAGACTACAGAGGTACACATGTTTGTGTGGTTGTAGAGGGATGGGTAGATCATGGCTTGATCTGAAGACAACTGCAGGGGCAGCGGTGGAGAGTATTGCAAAGCACCAATGCTCTCCGTGTGTTTCCAACAAAAAAAACAAAGCAAAAGTGTAATTCCAGACACACATTGTGGGTGTCCCTTTAAGGAACGACGGAAGGTATAGATCACAAGTTGTAGTCTAATGCATTGCCACACACATCTCCCACCCACCAGAACACTGAACTGCATGGTGGGTCAGATGAAGCACATCCTGGCCACGGAGCAGAAGAAGACGGACTTTAGGCCGGAGGACGAGAACAATGTCATGATGCAGTACACTACAGTGAGTGATACAGTACTACACCAGTGGTACAGTGATACAGCAGTACAGTACAGTAGTACAGTTCAGTGATACAGCAGTACACTACAGTAGTACAGTTCAATGATACAGTAGTACACTACAGTGATACAGTAGTACAGTTCAGTGATACAGTAGTACACTACAGTGATGCAGTAGTACAGTACAGTAGTACAGTTCAATGATACAGTAGTACAGTTCAGTGATACAGTAGTACACTACAGTGATACAGTAGTACACTACAGTGGTACAGTTCAGTGATACAGCAGTACACTACAGTGATACAGTAGTACACTACAGTGATACAGCAGTACACTACAGTGGTACAGTTCAGTGATACAGTAGTACACTACAGTGATACAGTAGTACAGTACAGTGGTACAGTTCAGTGATACAGCAGTACACTACAGTGATACAGCAGCACAGTACAGTGAGTTAGGGTCAGTGTTGTCAACGACAACACAGCTACAGCAGA
>JAODUH010000015.1:3138009-3167278 GCA_027564835.1 Typhlichthys subterraneus | reverse complement strand
ACATTCACACCTCATTCTATGTTATTCTGTTTGTTAGTCAAGTGTTTGGTTTGTTTGGTTTACGGCCCATGAGCCAGCCCGTAACAAATATAATAGTGTTATGTATGTTTCGTATTATATAATCCTGTATATAATACAGTGTTATGTATGTTTTGTATTGTACAATACAGTATATAATACAGTGTTATGCATGTGTTATTGTATAATACTGTATATAATAGTGTTATTGTATAATACTGTATATAATGCAGTGTTATGTATGTGTTTCTTATTGTTTCCCATTGAACAGACCCACGAAGTGAAAGCTATAATGCTTCATTCGTCCTCAGTTATGAACTAGAGATATTACACATACTGATAAATGACTATAATGTTTCACCAATACACGCGGATGTACATTATATTGTACATTGCATTGTACGTATGTTTCAGACAGGTAACCGGAAATAGTTGTTTGTCTTTTCCACACGTTTATCTAATTTCTGCCAATTCTATTGGACAAGCAAAGTAATGTGCGTGCATAAGCCAATCAGCAGTGAGTTGAACACAAAGTAAAATATTGTATAACGATATATATTCATATTGGTTCCGTCCAGGTTCCTCTGGTGCTGCAGCTCTTCGACACACTCCACGCCCTGTGCAACCTCCTGGTGGTCGCCCCCGACAACCTGAAGCAGGTGTGCTCTGGAGAACAGCTCACTAACCTGGACAAGAACCTCCTGCACACCTTCGTCCAGCTCAGGGCGGACTACCGCTCATCCCGCCTGGCTCGGCACTTCAGTAGTTAATGACCGTGGGGTTCACCGGTCTCTGACCTGCGTCCAGTCGCATCCACTGTCCTCCTACAACCCCCCCCTCTCTCATTTGGAGATGTCTATGCCCTGCTTCGGGGGATGCATTTGTCGTAGTATGCAACCTCCTGGAATTGCCTCATCAACCACAGACACTACCGCCTCCTTCAGAATGGGGAATGTGCATTTTACTCAAGTTACTTTTTTTCTTTTCTTTTTCTATTCAAAGGTGAATAGGTAAAAAATGTATTCAACATTTTTTCCTGACTGAGCTTTCTTTGACTTTTTAAAAAGAAATACTAATCCAACGCAAACCCACAACATTCAAATTAGGCTTTTTTGTGTGTGTGTGTGTGTGCGTGTGCGTGCGTGCGTGCGTGCGTGCATGCGTTTTCAACCATAACAAATAAGGCCCGTGTTTTTCTTTTGATTGTGCCAAAATATATATATATATACTCTGTGGCTGCACAGAACACAGACACTACAATGCTGCTGTCAAGAGTTAGACTGTTCACTCCTGGTATGTTGGCCTGCAGACACACTCTACTGCGAACAACCTGTGAAGAACTCCAGACAGACATCTCACCGAATCACGGGACAGAGCTGTGTCTGGCTCACTGAGACACATGACTATTCTGTGACATCCCCGACCTCTGACCCCAAGGCAGAGGTCACCATCACAGAAAAGTGTGATCGGAGCTGTGAGCAGGTCTGAGAACTTCTCCGGGTGGTCCCATTTAGGCTCAGTGACCACGTGTCGCTATAATTGCACATGTCAGCACCTGCCCTCGCAGCAATGCAGCTCTCACGCTCCCTCTTGGGCTTCATCGTTGACCAGATCAGCGCTGCTTCTCGGTCAGGACTCGCTAGAATGTTGATTAAGACGACAGAGCTTTGAGTGGACTTCTTCACATAGGGCTTATCGGAGGTTCTCGGAAAGGGCTTATGTCCAGAAACCAATCACGTCCCCGGTGCCCAGAAAACCATCTTAGGCTGTTCTCAGTGTACCGCTGTTTACCTTAATCAATGACTCATTAAAAAAAATAAAAGATGTTTTATCATTGTTATCAATGTTCATATCGGTATCCTTGAGCAACTGAGGTATACATTGAAAATTATGTCAGTTCTTTTCAAAGGGAGATTAAACAGTCTTCCTTTCTGTGGAAACCATCAAATATTCATGGGGATTCTTGCCACCAGAGCAAAGTTCTTTCTTAGACTTCAGGAAGTGCTCAGAGCCAGAGGGAGGATTAGATATCTATTGGGTTAATGAAATGTGTGCAGTAGTCATGGGCTGGAGAGACACAGCGTGATAGAGATGGCTGAGAGCTCAGTTCCAGCTCCGGCTGGCTAGTGTTGTGTAGAAGGTACACACAGTGCTGTGCAAAGTCAAACAAAATAATTAATTAGGCTAATATTAATATTATCAATGCCACATAAATTCAATTCTCTCAGCCCTAATCACAACTGGATAGCTTGTAAAAATTATTTTGTTAGGCCCTGGTGCAAACAATGAGTCCTTTTCCAAACATGAGAACTATTTGTTTTTTTTTGCGGCGATTAACATGTGCAGCGTGGGAAGGGGGTTCGGGGGTACTGGGGGCCCTGCCGGGCCTGATAACTGGTGTGGAGATGGAGACAGAGGCAGGCTGGCCCCAGGGACGACCAGCTCAGGCAGATGGAGGCAGAGGGATGTGGGTGTTTTTGGGGTGTGTGGTTGGGAAGGGGGTGTTATTTGAGCAGGTGGAGGGGATTAGTAATACTGTCAACACTGGAGCACTGGATAAGACTGTCCTCTAGTACTTGTCAGTTTGAGCAGCACATATTCAGACGCATAAAGACACAAACGCACACCAACGCAAGTGTCCGGACAGAACGTGGTCTGGTTCAAATCACCACCGTGGCGCATGTTCTAGTCTTCTCAATGGCTTCCTATTAGACCTAGAACACACGAGTGCCTGCTGAATGCTCTCTTCGGCTGTGCTTGAAATATATACAGATATACAAGTTTGAATGCTGGATTCCTGCCCTGAGTGCTACCCAGCTATCAATCCACAATGCCAAAAATGTGTGATACCTTGGCGTGTGTATTTCCCTGCCTGCAAGTGTTCTAAATCTAATTTGGTTTAGGAAAATCCAGTGCTGGAGTTTGTGGCAGCGTTGGGTAGGAGTTTAGATTAAGGTTAATTATCTAAGTGGTACATACATGTTTCCCAGAGATCTGCCAGATGGTTATGATTATCCAGATCAAACAGGAACCACTCTGTTTTAGGAGAGTAGATGAATGCTGTAGTGAGTGAGAGTCTAAGCTTTTGCAGCAACTGTATATTGCATAAAATGAATCAAATACGCTACCTAAATCCGCTCAGCCATCAAACACTAGCGTACATTCCTCTCAGGACAATCTCTCTGTCTGTCTCTCTCCTCTGTCAGATTACCTATCCTCATTTTGTGTTTGTCCACTCTCACCACAAACCCAGCTAGTCCTCCAATATCCCACAAATCCCTGCTTTCGGCACATAACCCTCCCGACTAGGCCGGTTCTCCCTCAGCCTCCTGGAGCACTGACAATAATACATTACAGCAGTCAATCCATGTCAACAACAGCTTTGCTTAATTCCTGCTAAACACGTTTAAGCTAAATCTTCACCTAATGATGCATAATGATTAGCACTTGCTCTTCAGACTGCTGGCGGCTTGTATCAATTTCAAGGGTTTATTTTACCCGCCATCGCAGAGATGACGCAGGTGCGTATGACAACTAACCCGGGAGCCTTTTCAAGGATTCCCCCTTATGAAATGTGTCAGGTAATTATTTCAATACTGTTAGAATATGCATTAACAATGGCACACTCCCAACATGCAGATAAAGGTCCATAAACATACGGTAACACAATGAATGAGATATGTTAGCTTTAATATGACCGTAAGAGACTGAATGTAATAGCCACAAAGGGCATTGTGGCCCTTATGTGGCAGGTCTCTGCGTGTGAGAGGCCACAGGGGTCATCCATGGGGTGGGCGGGCAGCCAGGCTCTCTGATGTGATGCAGATGTTGCCCTGGCGCTGACCTGGTGCCCATACCACGTCGGGGCCAAATGGCACAGGTGCTGTGCCACCTTCAGTCTCAGGCAGCCTGTGCGGGCACTGAGCAGGATGTGAGCAGTGCCAGCTCTCTCTCTCTCCCTGTCTCTCTGTGTCTCTCTCTCTCTCTCTCTTTCTCTCTCTGTCTGTCTCTCGCTCACAGTCTCTCTGTCTCTCTGTGTGTGTCTCTCTCTCTCTCTCACCATCTTTCTCTCTTTCTCTCTTTCTCTCCCTGTCTGTGTGTCTCTCTCTCTCTCTCTGTCTGTCTCTCACCATCTCTCTCTCTTTCTCTCTCTGTCTCTCTCTTTGTCTCTTGCTCTCCATCTCTCTCTCACACATTTAGGCCTGGCGGGCTGAGGCTCTATTCCACTCCTATAACAGTATGCAGCAGTGTTTTCATATGATGCTAAATCCACGTGCATGCTCTTTGTCCCCGCCCCGTCTCACCCCACCCCCCCCCTCCTCTTCAATCCCTTCACTCCCATAAAAACTCTATTAATACTCCACCATTGCGGAGCGTTTTCTAGTGCCTGTTCCTGGCCCTGTGCCTGAGCCGCGCCGCGCTCTTGGCCAGGCTGTGCTGTTTTACTGCTCCACAGGAACAGACTGGCACTCTAGCTGAGGGCTCCGTGGCCTGCGCGCACGCACACACACACACACACACACACACACACACACACACACACACACACTAAACATGTCTCTGTGTGGTGAGATGTCTCACATTGGATTGCTTGTGGTACATTTAGAAACGCCATTGTCATACGGAACATACTTATATTAAGTATAAACAAATCATATAATTAATAAACCGTGTACTAAATGAACACTTGTAAAACACATAGTTATAGGTACTATAAATGACTATGATAACTATATACTAAAGATAAAACTGTAAAAAAAGATAAAAACTTTATGACAAACATTGCAAATGATGCCGCAGTCATTACAATATTTGGTAATACCACCAGCTTTAGTATATTACAGCGGCTGCTTTATCAGGTATAAATGACTATGATAATACTATTACTATTATTATTATTATTATTATATTTGTGAAAGCCTTTTCAGACACACTCACCCACATATAGACAAATGAATGCCTACTGTATGCATGTGCGTGCACACACGTAAATACAAAACACATGCACACACTAGAGGTCATACAGTATATACTGTAGACAAAACTCCATATCCCATAACAGTCGCATGCTGATACTGAACAGAGAACAACAGCTTGAGAGGGCTATAGAGCTTTAGTTCTCAACCCAGGCTGACTCACAGGGCAAACAAGCATCTGTTACATCTGTAGGGCCCATGGCCCTCCTATAACCCACATGATGTTGAAGTGAGCTTGCACACTTTGACAGAGAGAAAAAAATGAGGTCTCTCTGGCTCACCATTGAAGATAAAATACTGTATCACCAGAGCATGTGCATTTGTCTAATCAAGCTTTTGCCTCAGGGCACACCGACTGTAAATGAATAAACTTGAGAGTGCCAGCCTCTATTTTTATTGACGATGGCACGGTTGCAGTGAGCAGAGCACACAAGTAGGGGGCACTAGTGTTCCAGTGTTGCAGTGCTCCCCCGTGGAGCCCAGTCTTCCTCATAGCTCCTCACAATGGGGATCTGCCTGAGGGGGAAATGTTGCTTTTCTAGGTCTGTGAGACCATATCCCTTAATCCCCAGCCATGATTGACAATCATGATTTAGGGTATATGGTGTCCCATTCTAATCCACGAGCAATGATTTCATTTGCATACCTTCCGTGCGTGGCCTCATTTTGGTGGAAACGACTGCCTTTGTAAGTGATACAGAGAGAGAGAGAGATAGAGAGAGAGAGAGAGAGAGAGAGAGATGAATAAGGAGAACGGGGATGGGGGAATGTTTTGTTTTTTTGTTTGTTTGTTTTTTTCTGACAGAAATTAGCAGTAGGCTATATGCAATCCAAACCGAATCAAACCATGCCTGTTTGCTCGTTTTATGCAGCACTTTTCCCTAACATGCACGTTCAAGAAACAAACACAGATACACACGAATAAAGCAGCCAATGTATAGATTAAAAAATTAAAACGTAAGCATAATCGCGCATGTACACCTTCTAGAAGTGTATAGGCCCTGGCCTCTATAGATGTGCGGAGACACGTCGGGCGCGGAAGAACACACAGAGATGCTCCCTCACACGTTGCAAACTAAATTGGTATTTGCTCATTTTATAACCAAGTCAGGCTTAATTATAATCATGGGAGTTTGGGAGTTACCGTATAATCTCTAGAAGGTATTAAGAATTACCCAGAGCATACCACAGCAAAAAGAAACAAATACAAATACATACAATTATTTGCCAGTCATAACACCCAAGGGACCCCGCGTGAATCAAATAATGCTCAGTTTTCGTTGCGCCCACGGAGACAATCTCACCCGCCCCCCTTTAGCCTACATCTGTAGGCTAAAGTGACAGGTGACTGAGGTGAGATATTGAGAACATACCTCTCTAATAGCTATCAGGCTATACAGCACAGTGTATATTTTTATTTATTTGTCTATACAGTGTATATTTAAGAGTGTTATAGATATGACAATTATTTTATTTCATTATGGCTTAATAGGCTATGTTAATAACATTTATAAAGAATTGCTTACAAATTTGTTTAATAATTTGAGTATGTGCTAATTACAATACGTAAATTATATAAATGCAAAAGGGTGTGATTATACTATATAGGCCTATATCTATTTTATATGTTTTATGGTTTACTATAAGTATTTGTAGCCCATAAAATATTAATATTAACTAACATAAAAATCAACATTTAATAGATAAATCCATCAATGTATAGGCTAGATTGTGTAACATGGACTTGCTAAAGAATGTCAGGAAATACGGTGTAAATCACCTGCATAAAACACCATTATAAACTTCCATTAAGCCCACAGTCAATTAACCCAGTGAAATATTCTAATGATTATACAGCATCATTCCACATGCAACCATAATCTATGTTTATCTTATTTCAACAGAGTAACGTTGTCAAGTGCTTACAATGGAGGGGATACATTGTGAGGCGTCCTCTTGCTCTTAAGCAATCCCTCCTCCATCCCTTCTGACTGCCTGGGCCTGGCCAGCGCTCTGTGACAGAGGACTTCCCATCGGAACACTGGAGGTCTGATAATCTCCTCTTATCTCCAATGTGTTCAGTGCTTGGTTAACAGGCTGTCTGCGTGATGGCTGTCTGTCCACGCCGCATAGAGAAACTGGACATCTGGAAGTCGATGTGGCGCGTGTGTGCGTGTGTGTGTGCGTGTGTGTGTGTGTGCATACTTCCCCAATAGGGCTACATGTTTTCAGTTGAGCGGTTCTTTGAGAGTTTGATCATTTAAAATAAATAAATAAATAAATAAATAAATAAAAGATAAAAACTGTGTGACAAACATTGCAAATGATGCCATAGTCATTACAATATTTGGCAATATCGTCAGCGTTAGTATATAACTTATAATAGCGGCTGCTTTATCAGGTGAATTATACACTATATTTCCTGACATATTGACATGTTACACAATTTAAATTGGTGGAATTCTATTTTTATAATGTTGTGCTCATCCTTATATGTTATTCTAATTAAATAGAATAACTGTCGCAAACATCTTATCATTATTAAGGCAATTTAAAATACAGTATATAAAACAGCACCTTTTCTTGATCTTGACTTCTTGAGATCGCATGTTTATTGTGACAAGTGAAGCAAATAAGTACACCTATGAAGTTGCTCCGATACAGAACATTTTTGAATGGCAACATTGGCCAGGCAACTGTTACTGCAGGGCCGGTATTGCATGTACTGTATAGAGTCATGCGTTACATGTGTAGATACATGTGTTGTGGGTAACCATCCATGGTTCAGCTATCCTTTGGCCTAACTCAGTCTAGCCCTGACCTGGCATTACCAGTGTGGTGGGCGGTGTGGAATCATGCTTTAACATCCCAAATACATGGGCCATCCCCCACCCACCCATTAGCTCTGTTTACCAGGCCTGGCCTAATTGATTCTCTCTTTATCTCTTTACCTCCTTCATTTTGTCATTAAGTGTGCGGGAGAGGCAAGAAAGCTCCTCTTTCTCCCATTTTGAGAAATTATACTCTTGTACTTGATCCAGCTAACAGGATTTTCTTAAATTACTTTATAAAAGACCATCTTTTAACTTTCTTCTTTCTCTCTTTACCCATTCATTAGCAGGTCTGCCTCAAGGCCCGCTCACATCAATTTCTTGGGTGAAAGTTACAAACTTAGTGGCTCAGCTCGGCGCTCACGGTGGTTTGTGCGGACGTGAGAGAGTGGTTGGGGGTAGAATGGGGGCGAATTATTAATTTCTAAAGTATTAGAAAAATAAAGAGATTGAATTAAGAGTATTGGTCGTGTGTCATGAAGCATGGCTAGCCTCAGGGACGCACTGTGGCGGAGGACATTATGCAAATGTTCTTTCTCTGTTTTGCTATGCTTCATTCAGCCTCCCTCCCTCTCTCTCTCTCTCTCTCTCTCCCAATCTCTCTCCCTCTCCCTCACTCGCAGTCAAACTCTCTCTCCCTCAATCTCTGCTCCTCTTTAATCTCTTTTTTCTGTCTCTGTCGCTTTAATCTTTTTCAGTCAGCAGAGACATAGCAGTGGCTCCCATTGAAACTGCACCTTCTCTCCCTCTGCCTTGCTCTCGTTTCCGTTCTTGCTTTCGTTGTCATTCTCCTCCTCATTTATGAAGTGTTGATTACTTTCCCAAAATCTCGCAGCAGATTAAAGAGAAGGATGCGAGACTGTCACACTCCTGACAAACCAGGGCTGTGATATTCCTCACGTCACACTTCCAGACATTCCTAAACTGCTTTATCTCCCTATTGGTCTTGAAGCTGGAGCTCTCCTCATCCTAATGTTATACTACACTATGGAATATTGAACCGTATCTAATTTCACACAACCACCAAAACCCACTGAAAGTCCAGCTTTCCGACCTGGCTCCTTGCTCTCTATATACAACACAAAGACCGGAATGGCCGTGTGACAAGTAGAGCTAAAGGGGGAGGAGTAGAGATGGGTGTTCATCATACTGGTGCTTGGGGGAGGGGCATGTGTCGTCTGAGTTTCCCACTATACAGTAGGTTCAACCACAAGGGGAATTCCGGAAACAAATCGAGGTGACGGGATACCACCCGCACCATCCACTGAAATTACCCAGAAGCCCCTAAGTGGGTGTTTGGACACTTGGGTCAATACTGATGTTGACTTAAAGAGGCTGCCGATGAGCTGCTGGCCAGTTAATTACACCTCCATTAGGAGGTAGAGTGCTACGGGCCATGAGGAGGAGGAGGAGGGGGGAGTGGGGAGGGGAGGGGCAGCGAATAGCCAGAACGGCGAGGGGTCGGAGGGTCCTCCCCTCCCACCGACACTGGTGGCTCGGAGCACCAGCGACACCAGATGCCGGTCAGGGGGCGGGTTTTGATGTCGGTAGATATTAGCTTTTTGTGCGAGAACGGCGGTGTGTATTGCTCTTCCCACAACACTCGTTGCATATTCAGAGGCAGATGTCTCAGCGGCGATGCACGTACTGTGTAGACGAGAGAGAGAGAGAGGGGAAGGCCTAGTGAACGGCCCCGGGACGGCGGCAACGGCAGCGCTCTGCGAGGAGCAAGTAATTGGCCCCTCGACACCACCGGTGACAGAGAGAGGCACTAACGTCCCCCTCCCCGCCACATCCCTCACTCTCTCATCTCTGCCCCCTCCCACAACTCCTCCGTTCACTCCCCAGATCTGATAAAGGTAAACGTGTAGCAAATTTGTCGTTTGATGAGCGAGGATTTCCACAAACAGAGCTGACATGATGAGCCTGTGATCTGCCTGTATGAGAGTCAGCAGGGGTTTGGGCAGGCAGAGATCTCAATCCCCCTTCTCTCTCCCTCTCTCCTTCTCTCTCTCACACACACATGCATGCATTCATTCATTCAGCTGTGTGTGCATGGAGCCTCAGTAATTGCCCCCTGCCATCCATCCATCCATCCATCCCTCTCTCTCTCTCTCTCTCTCTCTCTCTCTCTCTCAAATCCCTCGCATCGGGTGCCGTCTATCTCTCCTCCTCAGAGGAGCAGCTTCGCCTTTTCCTCCGTCAAATAAAAGGGCCTGGCCTTCATCTCGGCGTCACACTCCATTTCGGACCGTTTCACTTATCTCTGGGCTCCATGCCGCCAAGTCTGTTCAGTTACCCCATGCTCACCTACATAGCCCCCATCCACCGCATGCTAAAAACCCCTCAGAATATTCCCGGTGGTGTACTGACAGGTCAAGGGTCAAGGGCTCAGAGACAAGAGACGTGAGCTTTGCAGGTAAAAATATAAAGATGCGACACACTCCGTTGATAACAGCAGGGACAATGCAGAGTTTTGAGGGGGAGGTTTTCGTATATGAGATGATTCCAGACAAACCGAGTTACAGGAACCTCAGTGATGCAGACCAATCTATGCAATTATATTCCAAACCACCAAGACTTCTTCAAAGAATATGAGCACACGCTTACATAAAGCGTTTTTCTTCATCTTGCTGCACCTAACTGCTCCGCAGTTCTGCACGCTTCTCTTGACTTCTCCTCTCTCCCCTCCCTCTGTATGTCTCTCTACTTATGTTTGCCAGTCACTCCAATGCCGGTGGGGTTTGAGATGCGGCCTGGTCCCATGACTAATCCTGGGACTCAGGACTACAAGCTACTGCTTGCTCAATGGCTCTCTGTCTGTTCGAGCTGCCACTAGCCTAATGGCTAACCTCTTAGCACCACATGGTATGTAGTGCTACTATAATAATGTTGTTTTCCTTCGGGGAATTTGACCACTGCCAGCCCGGACCAGTATGAGCTGATGATGTGAGCTATAGCCTAGATCCTCTGCTCTCATACACAATTATTGTATCAGCAGAGGGTCCCTAGATGGCTTTATCAAGGCAGGGCACCACTGTTTCCCTGGGAGAAGTCTTTCAGGATGGCGGTGGGTGGTAGGCTGTGTAGAGTTGAACTTTGCTAATGGCCAACGTTTGCTAATGTCTCCCTGTGCAAGTCTCTCAGCTTTGAAAGCCAAGTCCCCCTCCCTCCCTCCCCTTCCCTCCCCCACACCCCCCGGGGGGGCGTGAGGACTCAAATCAGACATGCACAATCAGTTCCACTCCTTAAATCTGCGTTGGAATCATATCTATTTGTGCAGCCTCTCCTTCATTTATTTCCCCATCAGTTAGTGGGCTTGCGATCCGGCGAAGCGCTCCGGCAACAAGGAGGCATCCGCTGACTGCTGAAATGGAGAACGGTTCCTCTCTTTTCCCTCGCCGATTTCATCCTCTCACATACATCTAGCACCCCCTCCCCACACACACACACAGGCACACCACTCCCTCTATCTCTCCCCTTCTGCCCTTGCCATCCATTTAGGCAGTGCCTCTGACTAATTTGCCCATCACGCTTGCCGTCTGTTCGTTTACGCTTCAACATGTTTTGACGTGTCTCTCTGGGCTCGCTCTCTCCACTGGCACTGTCGCCGCTGTGATTAGGAATAGTCTGATAACAAGTGAATTGCAAGAGTCACCAAGCGTCAGAGGGATCTGGAGTGCCACCGTGAGAGCGGGCGACGCGCCGTTGCTTCCGTAGGAACATGTTCAGAGACAGCATCGCACGCTTGGTTACAGTATGTCAACCACGCGGAATTGAGCCCAACTGATGAACAGTTCATAGTCTTAAGAAAGAAGTTGTATACAACTGTAGTAGGCTAGTATTGGGTAGGCCTAAGCACTGTTTCATATCCCTGCCATATTTACATTAAGGGCATGCCTGGTACAATAGTATACTTTGATTAGTGACAGCTGCTGTGATATGGGTGTAGGACTGTTGGGACTGGGTGGATATGAGTAAGGCTAGTCTCAGCCTCTTCTGTGCATCAGCACAAGTCACATAAGCAACTCTGTGCTGAACGTCTGATACATAGCTCAACACGGGACTCTCTGACTTTCGGGAAGTGACATTGTTAATATCCATTGGGTGTTAGCATTGTCACTCACATGTCTATCTGTCATTTATTAATTATTTATTTACTAGTTTAACATTAAACATGTATTTTAAGCAACAACTGCATGCCAATGAATTTGGCTGATTTACAAGACCTGTAAACAGACATCCAACAGAGTCCTGTTGTTAGTTTAGTTCGTTAGTTAGTTGGTCGTCGTGCATATCAATCAAAATACCTCGCTTGTCCAGTAGGCGGATACTGATGCAGTTTTTCGGCACTGTGTCCCAGACTTTACGTACGTAAAGGCTGGCTCTGAGAGACTAGTGGAAGGCTGCCTGGACCCTCGGGGGAAGGGGGTGGCTATGGAGTGTGCTTGTGCCAGTCGTGGTCATGGTGGGCCGCGTGTATGTACCCACGTGGCCCACCTGGAGGCCCCTTTCATGAGCACCAAGTCAGCAGACCTCTCACTCTGCCGGGCGCCCTGCTTGACTCTTCCCACAATCCCCTTGGATAAGAAGGCCATCGCTGACAGGAAGAATGTGTCTGGCCACCACGGCAGCACCCCCCTTCCCCACCCACCACCCCCTTCATCCCCACATCGCCCCAAAACCTCCACCCACTGGACTCACCAAGTGATTAGTTGGGGATTAAAATATTTGCTGTGCAAATATCTGCCTTGGCTGTCTGACCCAACGACGTAGTTCAAAGACATAGGCTTTACAAACATTTTTCTTTACTTGACAAACCATCATGACATCCCGAGACCACACTCACATTTTTGTTGTATTCTCGGTTTATTTAAATATTCTGGCTTTACAGTCTATCTGGGTTAAAATACATTTTATAGGGAAATTATGCTGAATAGGCTTGTTGAGTCAACGTCGCACATGACTTAAATATATGAAGCCTTATGGAGCATGAACATTCATACTGTGGGTACCGTACCAAAGACAATACACCAAAACTATCATGGTGTGAAACCACAAGCATTGTAACACTGAAGAGGCATATTGCCATAGAAGCTTTTAACGTTCTTAAATAACAATATTACTATAAAAAACAACATATTTTCTTGTAATATTCTTTAACATGTTTAAATATTTGCTAACACGGCCACATAACAGCTAATTCATGAACATCACGTATATGTATGCCCATCGCTAGCAAACTAACAGGCAGGGTTCATCTCATTTCCTAATGTGTCGTCAGTATTGCCGCATGGAGAATTGAGAGTGATTGGAAGAGGTACCACAACAGTGGCCAAGATGGGTTTTTTTTCCAGTCCTTTTCTGGTTCATCTGATGCCAGTACAAATGAATCAGACATTTGGCAGTAAAAGCTCAAACAAACATAATGCGTCTTTACAGTCAAGTCCCGTTTAAAGAGCCACTTTGGTCTTCATAATGACATTAAAGATTGTCTTGACTTGTGGTCTCTTTCTTTGAAAAAACATTCTTGTGTTTACAGCCTGTACAATCCATTACTGCAACAAATAACTTAATTTACAGTGGATTTTCAACAATATCTTGCTGTACTTCATAATAACTGTAAAATACTGTAAAACATTGACCCCTTACAGTACATGCAAATTAACAGTTATTGTTGTTGGTTAACCACTAACAGTAGATAACTCTAATTTACCAGCATAGTACAGTTTTTCTTGGTCAAACATTTTAATTTAGAAGAAAAATTACTATTAGACAGCACAGCTTCAGTACAGCAGTCCATGTGGAGTTCAACCAAAGAGGTAACATATATTACACTTTTGTCCCTATTTTGGCGTTGTATTGTTTGGGACTGGACTGGATAGCGCTTTTCTAACCTGGCCACTCAAAACGCTGTACACAATTGCATCACTTTCACCCATTGATACGCATTAATTAATCGATGGTGATTGCTGCCATACAAGGCGCAACCAACCACCGTGAGCAGTTGGCGTTAGATGTCTTGCTCAAGGACACCTTGACACTTGGTGAGGTGTTAGCCGGTATGGAACCAGCGACTTTTGGATCGCCATTTTACTGGCAACAATAACCAGTAAAATCGTTATTAAGGTTACTCGCCAATGTAAAGATATAGCTATTGTGTTAATTTACTTTGTTGGTTTACTTGTGCTATTATAGAGACAACTTCAACTCAAACGGGAAGGAATGGTACAATGTTCAAATGGAGGGGGCCTGGAATTGACAGGGTCTCTCAAAGAAATGAGGTAAGATTAAAAACATTTATATTGTGTAAGCTTACAGATGTGCCTCAAAATGATTGTCACAGTTTGCAATTCATATTTCAAAGACAAAACAGTATACATTTCCTGTCATCAGATCAATGCGACAGTTATCCATTTGCAGTAGGCCTATTTGTTAGTTTGTGTTAGTTTAGTTTAATAGTTATTTTTTAATTTTATTTTCATTTTGTTGACTGTTCACTGATATGATCCTGGAATGAGAGAGGAAGCAAGACCACCCACGAAAGTACAAGAGGACCGGTGAGGTTATTCAGAAAATGGCAGCTAGTGTCAATGCACATGTTGCCATACTGTTTGAAGAAATTGCTGCTCTTTCAGTGGGACTTCAGGTCACTGTGTCTCGCTCTCTCAGTAATCAGTACACTAAACGTCGTCTTAACACCATAGCACCACATTGCAATACTGTAGAAAACCACCATACCAACACACAACTACCTTATAGTAGTAAGTTTTCTTTCAAGACTTGCAAGATTGTTATGTTATTCTCATGAGGGCAGTAATGCCTGTCATGTATTTTATTGATTATATTTTTTTTACAAATAGGCAAATAGTGTACAAATTAATTATAACTTTGACTTATAAACTACAGTACAGCAATCTTTTACAGTATGTGTAATACCTTATATACTGTATATATTTTTAGTTTTGTCCCATTTTGGGGATTTATTTGAATGAAATGCAAAAATAACAGATTGTACTACTCTTTGTAACTACTCCTGATTGAACCAGTGTCACTGGTCACATGGCACTGACTGGAGAGTGAACTTAAAACCCACGCAGTCATGGGAAGAACATGCAAACTCAATCAAGGCCGGGACAACAGGGGTTCGGGCCGAGGATCTTCTTGCTGTGAGGCCACAGTGCTATCCACTGGGCCACTGTGTTGCCAGGTTCAGCAACTATTACTTCCTGCCAGAGTGTACGCACAGTGATGGTAAATAACACCACACAAAAATGTAAATATCTGAAAATGTCATGAAACAGTTGCACACAAGGACGCCTATGCGGTGTCATCGTGGGCAGCGTTAAAACACAAACCCAACAAAAGCCGAGCAGCGAGGAAAACTGTCGCTCTTTTTTCCCCCCCAACTTTCCATATAAAGTGCTAAGCGAAGGGGGAGCTCAGGAGAAGGTGCCAAATGCGTTCTTGCCCCTCGTGGTCAAACAACACGCACCCCTGAGGACTCGCACCACTCCAGCAAATTAAGAGCGGGCTCTGAGGCTGGGGCCCTCCGCCTCAGGAGCCTCTACCTCCGCCACAGAACAATACCGTGCTGACTGCCACCGCAGAGCATTCACCTCAGCTCTATGCCCGGTCTTGTTATGCCTTTATTATAAACCCCAGCCCGGTAAGTCAGGGGGCTAATATTGTTTTGCTACCGACAGTCATTTGGCACAGAATTTTCTTAATTTCTTAGCGCCAACCCCCTCCCCCCCCCTCCCTCCATCCCTCACCCCACCCCACCCCTCTCACCCCACTCACCACCACCACCAACAAACCAACCTTTCCTTTGTGTCTCATGGGGGGTGTGAAGGGAGGGGGTAGGGGGTTGGACGAGGCATGTCGGCAAAATGCAAGGATTTAATTACTTTTTGTTGAATTAATTAAGAAGGAACAAGTTGTGCTTGAGGAACAAAAGTGGGGCTGGTTGAAGGTGCTTGGTGGGGCATGTGTGTGTGTGTGAGGACGGGGATGGTGGGGGGGGGCTTGTTTCAGCCCTGCAGAATAGGAGGATTTAATTTAGAGTGGATCTCCTGGAGAGCCGGTCTCCCAGAGGCCTGGGCCTCACACGGCCCACTCACCCGGAGGGTCTTATTGCTGCCGGGTTCACAGCCATCCATCACTGTCACTGCCGCACCCTTGGAGGTGAGGGACCACTATAGCTGCCTGCGTGTGGATCCTACAGTACGCTGCATGTGGCATGTTTACATTGATATTTCCATTGTAAAATGCAATCCTGAATGTACATCTACACAGTCCTGGCTCTATAAATAGAAACAGAAACACCGCTCACGACGACAATGTACTAGATTTCACAATGTGTTTCCAATGTGTGGGGCGGAGCACTGATGGGAGATGTGTGTTTATTTTGGTTTTGATTCTAAGTTAGCAAGCGTTCTTGAGAATGACTTACTTTGCCTTTAACCAATCAGCTCATATCACATGATCAGATCAGATCAGAACCATTAGAAGAATCATAGTTCAACTTTCCAAGCGGGTTCCAACCAGCAAACCAGTGTTTCAGAGTTGAGCTGCTTATGAGAAAAAAATGCACAATGTAAATGTTGAGCAACTGTTTGCCTCAGCATTCAGTTCATCACCCACTTGAAGCAAAGTTAGTGAGCTGTTTCTAGTTACAAAAGGCTAGTCGTACACTTTCTGTCCTGTTGTCTCTCCACATTTGCTGAACCATCACACAGCGTTGCTCTCTGCAGCTCACTTACTATTGTTTTCTACACTAAAGGCACAGAGCACTAGCCTGCTCTGCCCGACTATTGCTCTCAGCTCAATTTATTTCACTTAGATTACAGTCAGGAATTCCTGTTCGCATTAGCGTTCGTACATCAGCCACCCTGCTGGCGGTCCAATTACGGTGGGTTAGTGAGATGTTTGTCAAGCATGTTTCGAAATGGTGGTAGAGCTAGATGAGGCGATCCAAACAGTTGTAGCAATGCTGATTGGATAAACGCTGTCCAATAGTCTAAAAATAAACCAGGTCTACGCCCAGTAGGAGGAAACAACTGTTGACACTTCCCAATGGAGCATTGCAGACCTTATTCACAAAGTGAATTTTAGGTCTGCTTACAGCAGGCTAACAGAACGCCGCAGAACTATTCAATAAAATGTGACTATACGAGGAGGGGTGGAGAGGAGTGCAGGCCACCAAACACTCATAAAAGAACAGACATACAAGACTAAAACCAAAATAGCACCATTATTGTGATTATTGCGATTGGGATGATTGCTTCAACCACATGGGCACAGTAATTGCGGACACAAATCAAGGAGCTTACTACACTAAAACAGAGACACTATATAGAGGAGACATGCCACATATATTACAGGTGATATGTGCCAAATTGAAGGTGTTATGTTCTGTTTTTCATAAAAGCATGAAACGTGGTACACATTTTCAGAAATGGAGCAATTGCAAAATCACCTCTTGGTGGCCATGGCAACAATCCCTGTGTTTTGAGGGTCAATGATTACAACAATACTATAAACAACATCATAAACTGTTCAGGTCAATAGTAAATGGTGAAATAATTGGAGGAAATCACAGTATCTATGAACCAATATATATATAATATATATGAACCAATATAAATTGTAATACTGTATCATGTTTCACGCATGTTGTGTAGTGATTCAAAAGCATTATCCTTTTGTTATTTAATTCCGATAATACAGATACTGTAAAGAGAACAATATTCAATGACCTTAACAGCTTATCTTAAAACTATGGGTGTTATCTTAAACCTGGCGTAAAGCAAATCTTAAACGTGTGTTTCATACCGATGCAGTTGTCATTTTCCCATCCAGCACCCAATTTGTTTAAATAGCAAATGTATTTGCACTCATCTTAGCACCCATGGGTGTGTTGGTCTTAAAATGAGGTGTGTTCAGATGCACTTGGAGTAAATTGCTATCTTGAGGCAACAGAAAGTGATTTTGAGATACCTGGTCTGAAGTCAATGGCACAGTATTTCACTATTATTGTAACAGCTCATCATAAAGATAGTAGCCTAATATGCACCTATGTTGGGTGCATAACGCACATAATCTGCTCGTTACACACACAGGGAAAGCACAGGAGCACAAAAACATGTAAAGTATAAAAAAATGCAATGTAAAAACACAGTATAGTGTGTACATCAACATTTTAGGGAGCTTTGGTAGAATCCTGCTGTTGTTCTATGGTCTGCTTGTACGCTTTCACTTTGCAAATTAGCAGATGAGCCGTTTCCTCTGCAGAGGAGATGAGATGGAGATGTGAATAACAATCTGCCGCAAACATGAATAGCAATCCACCAAGGTGCAAGCATGCCTGGCTTTTAAAGGGAATGGGAACACTTGGTTTACTGTACAGTATGTTACAAACAAAACACACCCATGAATAATTAACAGAAGAACGTAACTACCTGTTTTGAAGCGTGCGCCTTGTGCAGTGACCATTCCATCAGCGGGTGAATGTACATTAGATTTGACCCTAAACGCACTTGCACCATGCGCTTACATTGTTAAAATAGAGCCCAATGTGTCGAACACTAAGATACAGTATTTTGACTTCACAATCTCTTTGAGGAGCATGTTTGCATTTGCAATGCAAGAACAGCTCAAGGATGGACTGGCTCACCTGTATATAGGTGACCACAGGTCTCACTTGGGTCCATCAATAACATTCTGTAGGAGAAGGTATATTTGGTGCCACGTCAAGTGTGTATCCCCAACAGTGTAGTACACTGCTCTTTTGAGGTGCTGCACCAGCAGCAGTGTGAGACCATCCTGATCTCACACGTTTCAGTTCGACTTCGCGGCGAGAATCAGTCTGGAGCGTACGAAATGTCCGAGCAACAATTGTCTTGACTGATCAGCGATGGATGGTTAATGTGTGCTGACAGTGATGTGGCTTGAAAAACAACAATGGTGGGTCCTAAAGAGGTTAATTAATGTAGATGCTGCAATAGCATCAGTTTAACCTGAGCTGGAGGGTATATATTAATTGAAAGAAGAGCGAAGATGATGTGGAAAATGTATTTTCACTTTTCAAACTGTTTCAATGGACTGCTCTGCAGAATATGGGTGGAAACTGCTGTCCTAACTGCTGCAGGAAGCTCATTCCACCATTACGTCACCAGCACAGAGAAGTTTAGACTGGGCTGAATAACTCTTGCGTAGTGATGGCGGCCAAGGTTGTACTTCAAAGTGCTCTGTTTGGGGCCTGGAATCAGACTATTGCGTGGATGTGCTGCAACATTTTCAACCCATTGCAGGGGTCAGGTACAGTAGCACAGGCTGGTAGTCCAGAGTTACCTTCTCTGGAAGGCTTCCTTGAGTCTTTGACAGAACCATGAAGGCCTCTGTCATCTATATAGCAACCTTGAGGAGGTACTACTGCAGTGACCAAATGCCTGATACCTGTACCATAAGTACAACAGTACAAAAGTACAATAATGCACTCACATTTCTTGGCTGGTCACTTTTGGCTTGTTCATCTGTGTTCAGACGCAGATACACCCTTACTGCTGAACTCCATACACAAACTCATCCATTACACAAGAAATGTCTGGTCTAGTGACACAGAAAATGCATCAGGTGAACTGCCTCCATCTCCTTTCACCATCACCACAGCATTGTTTTGCATGTGCTTGATCTATAGCCATTACTGACTTTTTGACTACTTGTAGGTAACCAGCATTCAACATTTGTGTGGTCAAGGCTACAATACATTTACTTAATAGTGAATAGATATTCTAGAAAGCATTTCATGGTTTGATTGTATCATACTACAGCATAAAGGTGAGTTGTTCTTTTGTCCTTAAATGTATTATTAGCTGGCTAGCTAGCAACCATACATCTATAATAGTCCATATTATGGCTAAACATTTTCATTGTTTCTTTTATTTTATACTATTAAAGGCTGTTTTCAACAATACAACCATATATTTCAGAAATGTACTCTAAATCCTCTCTGGAAAGTGTTTTTTTTACTTACCACTCATGCAGCGTTACCAAGACGACAGTAGAGTGACAGTCAATCAAAACAGAAGGCTGCACTAAGAAGTATGAACTTAAATGTTTTCAATGGAAACTAACATTATAAAACGACCTGAAATATGCTAGAAATGTAATTCTGCATATCAAATATTGCATTCATTGTATCAGTCTCATGCAATGTCACTGAATTCACCATTAACTATTGACCTGAACAGTTTATGATGTTGTATATGGCATCTTATTTCTTGACGCACAAAATACAGGGATAGACACCACATATTCTCTGTTTCCATGTTTGGTTCAGGAGATATGATGCAAAATGCTGAATTTGGTTATGGCGGAAAGTAAAATGATTGCCATGGCCACCACGACGTGATTTTGCGATGGCTCCATTTCTAAAAAACTTCAGGGCCCTAAACTATACACATTTACCAAGTTTCATGCTTTTAGGTCAAACTGAACATTTTCACATATGACCTGGACCAGAGCCATGTAAAGAGAGAGTCGCATCGTTAGTTTGGAAATAAATATATATGGTAGTCAATGGCGAGAATTTTATTATTTTATTTTTTGATCCCGTTTGAATTGTGTCACATATGATAACACATATGATGGTTGTCTATTTAAAAGACAATTGTTCAAGTCAAGAACGTTGCAGTTTGTTATAAAACTATAAAGTGATATTTAGTTATGTGTGTGCTCAGTGAATTACAGCTTTTATCTTGCACAATAAACGTCGCCAAAACAATACCTTCTTCGGTTTGTGGGTTGAGGTGCGAGAATGTCATGAGGTCACTTACACAATTTAGGGGTAATGTATGACAAGCTGCGACTTTCTTAATCAACTTGAAAATGTTTCTTTTAAATAGACAAAGATCATGTGTACTTCATACGTGTCACAATTAAAACGGGATTAAAAAAAAAGTATTCTCGTCATTGACTATCATACATATTTATTTCAAACTAAGGTCCCACAATGCGTAACCGATTTATGCTCTCTATAAGGACATTGACTAAAAGTCCTATATTCTGTAAAGCATGAACCATTATTGCCATGGGAAAACACAGAGATAAAATAGGGGTGGGAGAATGTTGTTTAAGTGCTACAGTACAAAGTGTGCATGTGAAATATCACCAAATGAGATCTCTCTAATCCCTGAGGAATATGAATTAGGGTGGAATGAATCAGGCCTCAAATGAGTAGGTGTTTTGAGGAAAGCGAGGCATGTGTTACAGCACTAGTTGTATCCAGTAAACAAACAACCCGCAAAGGGAGAGGGGGTGAACCTGCCAAAAAGGAGATGCCAATGAGATCTGAGACATTACATTCAGCAAAACAAACAATAAGATGGTGCCATTGTCGACTGAGGATTTTCTCTCTCGTTTGTTACCTTTGTCTTACATGTGTACAGAATCTTTTGAAAGTGTTGAGGTTTTTTTTGCAGTTGTGCACTTATCTTGTTACTGTTGGTTCTTTTTTTGTTGTTGTTGCTGCTATTTCTGTTTCTTAAGTCCCCCTCCCCCCCACCGGCAAATGTATTATTTGAAGGCGTTTGCGAAATGCTTCACTCTATAGCGGTTAACACACCACTTGTCTTGGCAACGAGGAACCAACCTACATGACCACTAAACAGAACAGAAAGTTGACCGCACAGATAAACAGATTGTGCATGTCCACGTGAATACGCTCACATGCCGTCACTGCCAGCGATTCAGCGATCAAAGCGGTTGACTCCTGCAGACTTTGACTCCTGTGAGCTGAGGTGCTGGTGCTGAACTAATATTATACTGTAGCTGGGCTGTAGACTAAGTGCTACAGGGTGGCCATGCAACCCCTCAATGTCTCTTTGTCTCCCTGCCCACCCACAGCGCAGAGGTGTTCAAATCTCACGCCTCATGGCTCTCTCTGTATACCCACACACATGCTAAAACATCCAGCATAAGGTACGTTTTGCTTGCTGGAACCAGCATGGAATGCTGGTTTGCTGGTACCCCGGCATCCCATGCCGGTTGCTGGTGTGCTGGTATACCAGCTAGACCAGCACTACACCAGCACTAACCAGTATGAACCAGCCTGGACCAGAACTACACCAGCACTAACTAGTATGAACCAGCCTGGTCCAGCACTGCACCAGCACTAACCAGTATGAACCAGCCTGGTCCAGAACTACACCAGCACTAACCAGTATGAACCAGCCTGGACCAGCACTGCACCAGCACTAACCAGTATGAACCAGCCTGGTCCAGCATGGAATTCATGCTGGTTTATGCTGGATTCAGGGTTCAGCACTCTCCTACTATGACTTGTAAATGGCAGGGATGGCAGCTGCTGTTTTGTGTAAGCGCTACTTTTGCAGATTATCCGGAGGTGAAGCTTCAAAATGCTTTTCAAGGTATGAACAAACGTCTCTCATCTCTTCCAAGCGTACACAAAAGGGCAGAATAATGAAAGCACATGCGATACACGTGATACACACATACGTATGTACGTACGTACTGTAGGCATGCACCCAAACCACGTGATGCTGTACAGTAGGTGTGCACAGGGGACTCCCTTTGCCAAAGCTGGGCAGCAATGCTAATGAATTCTCAATTAAAAGCAGTGTAGCGCAACCTGTAATCTATAAGTGTGCACTGTTTAAGAGCCATCTTAATCACACTATCAAATTGTGAGATCAATAAAGCTTAGTGGTTAAGCTGTTTTTTTTATTATGCTTTTTTTAGGGAGGAAAATGGAGGCAGTGTACTCTGTAAATGTTCTTACTGGCACATGTGAATTTCTTTGCACTCAAATTATGGAGGATTAAAGGATAGAAGGACAGAGGGGGACAAAAAGAGGGGGGCCTTTGGCTCTTTAGGCTCATGTGACAAGAGCTCAGTGTGCATGGTCGGCCAATGCCTGACCAGCAAGTGCAGTGACACGCCTGAACTCTAGGGACACTATAGCATAGCGGAGCCTCACAACTGCACACATCAACACATTCTTCTGCGTTTCCATTATACTGTAAAGCGCTTCCTGTTATACTATATACTGTATATACACACGCAGTATATATGCACACGCACGCGCACACACGCACTGCATATACTGTAAATATATACTGACTATTGTGTCACAATTGTTATCGGTCACTATTTACATAGGGTAAACAGTTATGTATTTGATGTAGGAGTGTGTATGAATACAATATCATCTAGGAAAGTTGTACTTTACAGAAACACTTAATTATTACCCTTCCTCTCTCCTTATTATACGTTTTATCCACCTCCCACTCTCACAATGGCACACACTAACTCGTGTTGACCGAGAGAAGAGCAAATGAATGCAGCCAGGCTGAGAGAATAGATGAGGCTATAGGGCCACAGTTTGAGTGGAGGGGAGGGGCGGGAAGGGGTGAGAGGGTGGTGGGAGAGGAGAGGGGAGGGGAGGGGAGGCCCCGGCACGTTGAAATAGCTTAGACTCCAAAAAGAAATGGAGATCCAGGCACTTATTTGTCAGGGTGTCTGCGACTCGGCGCTGTGTGAATATGCATGAGGATTTGAGAGGTAGAAATAGCAGAGGTGTCCATATTGCCACTGCATTTTCCATCCGCACAGAGAAAGGCTTTAATGTGACATTACATCACCATCGGCCAATTACAAATTCCTTAAGGGAGAAGCGTAAGGGAAAGCTTACTCTTGTGTGAAGTTTATGCAGCTGACAAGTCACATGACCCTGCATATAAGGTTGAAGTAAATGCTTCTCTCCCATTGGCCGACGAGCAGCGCACATCACCGACTCATCGCCACTCACTGCATGTTGTAACGGAAAGCTACTGCAGGTTTTTGTAAGGCATAGCTTTGAGTCAACCTGCTGGTTATTCTTATTCTTATTATTGGATTGCTATGGCATTGTTTTACTGTTCTAATACTTTACAATTCGTAAATATGATGATAACCTTTGGCAGACTTCTTTTAACATGAACTCCATGTCAACCATCAAAATTTATAACTGGAGACAGACTGGTTATATTAGCCATTGACTAGACAGGAGTTGTTTATACACAATAAAATGGCGTCAGTAGAACAGTCTGCTGAACTGAATATAACAGAAATGCAAAGCAGATACACATTTGACAAATCTTCATTAAACCTCCATACAATTATAGGGTTGGCATAACATTGACAGCAAAATAAACATTTTAAGAGCAGCAGCTAATTTTATAGTGGTGTTCAATGGGAGCTGTAGTGATACATGCATATAAAGTAGAGTGATCTTTGTAACAGAATTAGGGTCCTGCTCCCCGGTCTCAAAGAATAAAAAAAAAAATATATATATATAGAACCTCATCAGCATCACTGCTACTGTATGTATATGTACTGTGTATATACACATTACAAATATATAAGCATGGAATTGTATCATGTTACACACTCTACACGCTAGACTTCAGTGGAAGAAGAATGACAGTGATGACAAAATCACTCTCTTGCTTTTTCGAATGTGTATCAGATCGCTCTGTGAGTTTATGAATATGATCATTGCTTATTTGTTTATCAGCATGCACCCTGGCCCACTTCTCTCCATAATTCCTCGTCGGGTGACTCTCGGTGAGACTTCGCTCTACATTCCCTGACCTACTTCAATCCACTCCCCCCTGGCCGGTTCTCAGCAAGACCCCCGTCATTGTTCCACATGCAGGGAAGAAAAAAGCGGGGACCGTAGTCGCATCTGTCCGTGACGTGACGCGTCGTGACACCCAGACACACTGGAAAATGAATACAAGCGCACAGAGATACATGTGTGATCGCACCACCAGAGCACATGGTCCCGTGTGGTATGCATGCACCGTAGGTGGGTGTGGCTACAGGGGCCATTCAGGCGGAGCGAAGCAGGTCACCAGCAGCAGGCTCCATGTATGGCAGAGGGGAGCGAGCACAGCCGTGAGAGATTAACACGGCAGATAGCCGTAGCAGAGAGGGAGACATACAACGACTGGGTGAGTAAGAGATGAAATGGGGATCTCACGATAAGCCCACCAGAGAGAAAAACTAGAGCGAGAGCGAGAGAGAGAGAGAGAGAGGGCTCACGGTCCTTCTCTCTCAGTGCGTTGGGCAACCCTGCCATCAGCAAGGGCCTCCCCCCCAACCCTCCTTCCCCTTCGGGTTAGGTGCCAGTGCAGATGCTGACAAGAGGTGGGGTGAGGGAGTGAGAAGGGAGGGGGGGACAGCGGGGAGATGATCGAGGAAGATGGAAGGAGAGCTGGAGGAGCAGGGGAGAGGGGAACCCCCCCTGCCGCTCTTTATCGCGGCGACTGATCGTGGCGTGTGCGCATTGATCCAAGTCGACCATCTGCTAGTGTTAGATAAGCGTGTGAGGGCCTGGGCATTGTGCTGTCATTCATGGAGTGTGCACTAAGAAAGAGAAAGAGAGAGCTAGAGAGAGAGAGAGAGGGAGGGAGAGATAGAGAGAGCTAGAGATAGAGAGAGAGGGAGGGAGATATCAGGAGCTATGGTGAGATTTGCTGGTTGCTGGTGAGGAGGGAGCATGGATGTTGAGGAGGGAGGGCTGCTTTGGCTGCAGGGAATTATGGGGGCAGGATTAGCCTCCTCACTTGCAGGAAACAGAATTTTAAACGGCTGTCTCCTGGCTCCCTCACACAGACACCCCCCGCCCCCCCGCCACCACGCTCCCCACAGTGAGCCTGACTACGCACACACACACACAGTGGTGCTGATGAAGTTGACTGTACCCTTGTGTGTGTGTGTGTGTGTGTGCACGCCCCCAGAGGCAACAGGGTGGATAACATCTATACTCTATGGCCTTGAGCCTTGGTGCCCACCATTGTATTGTCATAATCATCCTCATCCTCATCATCATCCTCGCCTAACAGCATTACTGTACAGCACATGCACTAGAACCATGAACATGAATGAATGAACCCATGCTATGAAATGTGAATGAGACGTCGGACGTCAGCTAGCTACTACATTATCTCATTGGTTAAATATTATCTAAGATGTGTTACTAAAGGTTAGCTAGTCAGTTAATCCATGTAGCATCTACATTAGAGGCTACACAACCCCAATGTTTTTATTTCTTTAGCTGACGTCAGCTAGCTACTAAATTATCTCATTGGTCAAATATTAGCTAAGATGTGTTATTAAAGGTTAGCTAGTCAGTTAATCCATGTAGCATCTACATTAGCGGCAACACGACTCCACTGTTTGTATTTCTTTAGCTGACGTGCATTCAGAAAGAATACAATATGGCATGTCTCAGTGGATGTGCGTGCGGCGCGCTAAGTCAATACGCATTTGTATGAGCGACACCTGTCTCCTTCGCCCTAGTGTGTAGTCTTTCTAGAAAACTGAGACCGCGCCGGATTCTGGAAACACTTTGGTTGCCAGGGTGATCTGTAAAGGAGCAATTGCGGCAGCATCAAGCCCGATTCGAGGGGGAGTGGGGATGGTGGGAAAGTGTGTGTGTGTGTGTGTGTGTGTGGGTGGGGGGGGGGGGGGTGGCAGCAGAGAGAACATGTCTTCTTGCTACCAAGGAACCACCCCCACCACAGCCCCTGAAAACGTATACAGCTCACCCATCTTCTGTCTTTATGTCGACTCTGTTGATGAAACTCTTTCTTTGCTCCATTTTCCTCTTTAGAATTGGCACGTCGGGGTCCAACTCAGAAGGCTGCTGCATTGTGGGAGGGTGGGGGTGTTTTTGATGTGGAGGCGAGTGGGGTATGGGGGGATTAGTGTGGCCGGTAGGATCATCTTACAGCCGCCGACCCCCCCCCCATCCCCGTCCCTCCAGTCCCCTGGACAATGGGGATTAAAACTTCTCTTATTCTCCGGCCACAAACGGCATGATGACAAAGACAGTATTCCTCTGGGTCTTTTAACACCGGGCTGCACAGCTGAAGTTGCGGCCCGGGCGGGGGCCGGTGCCTGCGCAGGGGTCTTACACAGAAAATTAATCCTATGGAATTTTCTCCTTATTGCAAATGGAGATTTGTAGCTTTTGCTTTGCTATCTACGTCAATCCCGCACAACGCACTGGTGTCACTCAATAGAGAATAACAGCATCCGGTGGAGCCAGTGTTCACATGTGAGGCTCCCAGTGGCTGGACACAGCTGATAGCCATCTACAGCACCATTGATTCAAAGGTAAAGGTGTCGTCTTGGACTGGATGTGATAGATCCATTATATTCCACTTACTGCGCCCGTCCTGCTGGATAGGCTCTTTGTCGGTCACGAGGCCCAGCCAAGACTGTAAATACACTGTGCCATTACTCCACTGGAAACACCTTGGGAGAGCAAATGTGTACAGTGCAGATCTGAAACAGACAATAATAAATGTTTTGTGTGTGTGTGTGTGTGTGTGTGTGTGTGTGTGTGTCCCTCACTAAAAAACAAAAGGTAACTGTTAAAGATGCAGTACTCTTAACGTCCACCAGGCGCGTGACATCGAAATAGAGAAATTCGCTATCCGACAGAAGGTCAATGAGAAATATATTTATCTCATCTACCCTAATTAATGAGAAGTGAGTTGTGTTCAGTAGTAAGATATTAAGACTTAAACAAAGATAACCATAATGCAACATAAGGTTACAACCATTTGAATTTGATTTACCACAAACTCAGCTTCAACACTAATGGAAATGCCCCTAAAAAAAATCATTATGTCATCTGAAAGTCCATTACCTGTTCATTAGAAGTTTATGATAGACTCATTATAGACTAGGACACTCGATAAGTAGACAAAGGTTACGGCTAGCTTCAATTATGCCCGGGTGTAAAAATCGCTCTGCCATCATCACATTGTATTGTGTTGCTGTTGATGGTCACCGTTATCATGCCACAGCAACCTCGCAATGTCAATCTGTTCTCCTTCTATGATGAATGGAGAAATGCAATGTTGTCTTTTGAAGGGGGTGGATGGGTGGGGGGGGGGTTGACGCTGAGCAATCTCCAACAACAAATGACAAACTAAACCCCCCTCCTCCTCCTCTCCCCTCCCGTCTGTGTGGCTAAATCGTTTCTCTAATAAAAAAAAAATGCATCTTTTGATTGTAAGGGTGCGGGGATATTTTAAATATATGCATATTCTCTTTTTTTTTTCTCTCTCTCTCTCTCTCTCTCTCTCTCGTCCTCCATTGCCTCTTCCATGTTACCCCCTCTTCCCGCATCCTCTTTCGTTTGCTCCCCCCTTGCAGTAAATAAAAGATTAAATGACTGTTCTAAAAACACCGACTGGTCACCAGAAGATAATTGTTTCAGCTTTGTTTACTGTGCGGGAATGTTTTCTGCCTTTTTAGTCCTTTTTTTTTTTTTTCATTGTGTCCATAATTAAAATTCCTTTATTTTCAAAGTAGTTATAAAAGAAGCAGCTAAATTGCCTTTTCTGTGTTTATGTTGTTATTAGCCCACTGTCAGGAAGGGTGGCAGACTGGGGAAGATGGGGGGCAGCTATGTGTCCTTGGTATGTGAGCGCTTATGTACATACTCTATGTGTATGTGCTTGTCTCGCTACATTACTATATTACATATAGTAATATAATCTGATTACTTTAGATTACTTCACGCATACATTTTTCTCTTTGAAATGCCATCCAAAGGAATTGACTGCATTGGCATACCAAATATTTGTATTTCTGTGACCGTTTATGTTGCTCAGGGGATCATCTTAAGACTTTATTTAAATGATTGATTAAAGTTAATAAAAGATTAATAAGAGAACAGCTGATTGTTGTATGCATTTTTCTCCTCCAAACTTCCCTTTTATATTTAAAAGTAGTCCTAGTCATAGTCAGTAGTCCTAATCATCAACATTTTTAAAAATACCTGTAATCTGATTCCACTATTTTAGTTGGTAACTGTAATGAATTGCAGTTACTATATTTTTCGTAATGAGATTACAAGTAACTGATTACATGTAATCAGTTACTACTTACATAAACTGCAGTTATGTAAGTGTAAATTATGAGAAGCACTTTAACACCTTGTAATGAACGGCGCACATCCTCAGAGCACAAAACAGACACACAGACCTGAAACAGGCAGACAGGACAGAAACAAATTTCCGGAAGCTTGATGAAGCTAGTCGTCCTCATCAACCCCACCCCTCCACCCCGTCCCCTTCCCAATTCTGCCCCCGCCTCCCACAACCACAACCGGGCTCGTGTACCCCACCCTGCACGTCGATGTCAGAACTGAAAAACTTGCCGACCGGGGACCTCATTAGAAAAAAGGTGACAATGAGGTTTTGCGACTCAGAATTTCCACCAATATTCCACGTCTTCCTTTGCGATCCAGGGCGCGGCCCGGGAGGCCCCGCAGCGTGACGCCGGCTGCCTTTGAATTGGAACTGCGACTCCAGAGAGCCGTGGGGGGGGGGGGGGGGGGGGGGGGGGGGGGGGGGG
>JAODUH010000015.1:3117327-3129027 GCA_027564835.1 Typhlichthys subterraneus | reverse complement strand
CCCCCCCCCCCCCCCCCCCCCCCCCCCCCCCCCCCGCGCGGGGGGATCTGCAGCCCGACACTGACGATTACCGTCCTCTTTCTCTGGCAGAGAGGGGGCTTTGAGAGAGCAATCTGAGGAGCCGAGGAAATGGCACGACATGGGATTAGCGGCACAACAGGACGGTAAATTAAATGTTGGAGATGAAAGAATGAGCCTCTGACATGCATCAATAGAGAGCATTCGCTGCATTCTAATAACAGCAGCCGAGGAGAAATACCTGTAGAGATTAGTGTGTGAGAGGCCCTGAGAGGAGGTGGAAAGATACACAATAAAATAAATGACTTTTGACGTCTTTTGCCATGCGACAGCGGGCTCATTCTGGCAGCATGTGGGAAGGTTGTGTTTTTGAACATGAATGTAACTGATCCTGCTCTATCTTTATTCATGGATCTACTGCATCCACTTATGATGCAAACTGAATGGGCGTGCGCGCGTGTTTAAAGCAGCGACCCTCAACCCTGGTACTGGGGACCCACTGCCCTGCATGGTTTAGATGTCTCCCTGCTCACGCACCTGATTCAAACGAACGGGTCGTTATCAATCTCTGCAAAAGCCTGATAATGAGCCATTCATTTGAATCAGGTGTGTTGGAATAGCCTGGTGTAACTAGACCATATTCACTTTGCGAATAAGGTCTGGCCACGTCAATTGGGAAATGATCGTAGTTGTTTCCTCCTACTTGGTGTAGACCTCTGGTTAATTTGTAAACTCTTGGACAGTGCTGAACCAATCTGCGTTGCTGCAGTTGTTTTGCTTGCCTCATCTAGCTATACCACCATTTCAAAACACGCTTGACTTCTCAAGCGTCTCCCTAACCCACCCTGATTGGGTGGCTGTGCGAACGTTAATGCGAACAGGGTTTCCAGACTATAATCTCAGCGAAAAGAGATTCAGGTGAGGACAATAGTCAAGCGGAACCAAACTAGTGTTGGAGCAGGCAGACATCAAAAACATGCTGGTCCAGGTTGAGGACGCGCTAATGAACGTGACGCATCTCGTGCTGAACGTCTGCAACATAGGCCTCTTTAAGCATATAAGCACTATCAGGAAGTGGGGTATACATTCTCTTTGACTGTTAGCATTGTCACTCACAAGACCCTATACGTAATTCAGTAATGCTCACTCAGTGCTTTAATTCATACATTTTCTTTCCGTTTCTCGTAAGCAGTACATACTTATTTGACACATTTGAAAGTCATGCAAACATCAAGACTCATATATTGTGTTTCCAAACAAATCCCTCAGAATATTTAATGTAGAATTTTCTCAATGAGTTATGTACAGTAGTTAATTGGTCATGGTGCACATCCATCAAAAAAACATCTCCTGTCAAGTAGGCAGGTCTTCATGCGTTAGCAAATGCTGTATCCCAGACCTTATGCAAACAAAGGGTGGCTCTGCGTGACACCAGGTGAAATGTGTTTTCTGTCTCAACTGACTCAAACGGATTCCAAACACCCAAATACTGCTATCAGACTTAATTACTTTAATAAGTTCTGCTTTGTGCTAACATAGACTTCTATAAGCAAGCACATATTATTCAAACATACACAAATGTGTGGAAAACTACTTAAATCATCACTCTCATTACCTTGATTGACAGGTACGGTATTATGGAGAGCAAAAGAATAACAAAGTGATAGAAACAAAGCGAAATCAATGGTAGTTAGAGCAGAGCTGTTTTGCAACACTGGTGACAGGCAAGAAGTGACAGCAAGAGCCGGTTCTGAATGCAGGCAGAAATGATTCAATCAGAGCAGCTTTATCTGGGTTATTACTATACCGAAGCACAAAGATGAAGAGGGGTTTTGCCTTAATCTCAGCTTCAATAGAAGGGAACAAAGGCACACTTACAAGCACTATCAGCCACAAATATCAAATCAGCTCGAGCTGCACCTAATCCTGCCAGACAGCATTGTTGATTCACTGAACCTGTGGTCAGGGACAGACACCGCCATATGTGCAAAGGAAATACACATACACACACACACACTTGGCAATAATGGTGAGGTTCAAGTCTCCATTGTTGTTCATGTGTGTCTTTCTGACTTTATATACATGGAAACAATATGTAGTTCAAGGCACATACCTCAATTGTGACATGGTGCTCCCACAACCCCATGCCTGAACCCTAGGAAGAGCATGCACTCTCGGAAATCAAACAATAACATTATTTACACTAGCTGAGGTGAATTTGAGAGATCTCAAGGAGCATCTCTTTAATTTTGTTTGTATATTAAAATATGCTAAATTCAAAACTAAAGCATGAGCCTTCCGTAGAGTGCGTAGAAATGACTAGATCTATGCCACAGGGGATGACCTTTGAACTTCTGAACGCCCACAAGCCTCTGGGGTCTCGTCCACAGCGCACAGCAGCAAGGTCCTTGTTCAGGATGCCACTTGGCAGAGGCAAGAGGACACAAGCAACTTCATTATCTGACAATAACAGGCTAATTATTGTGTTTGTTAGCAACAAATCAGAGCACAACAGACTGTATGTCCCTGTCCTGTTTATAGCATCTTAATTACTTCCCCCCCTCCCCTCCCCCCAACACCACGACCACCACCTCCCATCAGTCTCTCTGTTCCCACTGATGGTCTTGTTATTTTGCATATAAAAGGCAACAACTAATTGTCTGGGCTATAAATATTCGGCATGCAATTAGCGTCCTGGCCTGCCTTTTGCGGTGTTATCATCACCTCGCCGTTTGGTACGCGGTGCAAACCGCACACTCAATTCTGCGTAGCTAATGCTGGTTTGATAGCAGCACAGAACCTTTGTTTCTAAGAACAAATGGCAGTTAGAATCCCAGCTATGGTTTCGCCCCTTCATTTGCCTTTGAGGACCGTACACACATCATCGTACAGTGCACACATACGACTACAAGGTGAATGCCACACAGATGATACCGCCAGAAGATACTGGGGAGGTTATATCGGTTGTAAAGAGAGTAAATGCTTGCGTTTTGAGGGAGGACAAAACAAAACAAAGACAGGCGACTGTATTCTCAAGCTCAAGACTGCTTCACTGACCGTAGCTTATTATCTGCATTGGCGTTTCCCAAAAAGAGACGCAAAAGAAATTCAGACGACTGCGTATGACATCAAAGTCAACTACAGCAGGTGGAATACTGAAGAGCAACCTGTGATGCTCCTCACAAGGAACGAAGGGGAAGAAGAGGTGTGTTGAGAAAGACACAGGTTGGGGTCTGTGAAAAAGAGGAATCCTAAGGCCACGGGGCCCCTTCCCTTCACCTCACCTAAAATCTAAAGAAACTTTGAAGGGGGGGGGGGGGGTTAGGGGGGTCTTCGCGGGTGATTGCAAACCAGTTTGAGCTGCTAAAGTGCAGATGTGAACATCTTTCATCTCCCTTCAGGGTCACTGTCCACCAGGGGACTCCCACTCCCCTGCACTATCATTCCCAGGTCCCCCAGCTCCCCACCAGTACAGACACCCCCTTAGGGGCAACTTCAGCCCAGAGCATTAGCAGAGGTCTTCAACCCTGCCCTGCATGTTTTAGATGTCTCCAACACACCTGATTCAAATGAATGGGTCGTCATCTAGCTCTGTAGAAGCCTGATAATGACCCATTCAAAATGTGTGATTTGCCTACAACGGACCCTTTCATAAACACCGTCTTAGCAGGGTAATCACAGATAATAACATTAATGACTAGTCTGTTCAAAGGAATAACTTGGATAAACCATGTAACTGGTCTTCTATGCAGGGTCCAGTGGAAACAGAATACAAGCAGACAAAAGAATGTCTTGAGCGTGTTTTGATGGTGGAGAGAGGCTGAGACAATCTGAGACTGTCTGTGTGGAAGGGCTTGATGGAGCCTGGAGGCTTGTTAGTGACGGCTCCTGAGGGCCGCTAATTGGGACCGCCAGAGCCATGAGGTCAGGGAGAGACAGGGGAGTCAGCCTCAAGAGCGGGGTTTGCAGAGGGGATGAAGGTGGGTAGTTGATGGTGAAGGGGGCTTTCCGAGTCAGATGAAAGTTTGTGGGGATGAATGTACCGTAATTAGATTAATAAGTAGCTTAATTTATCGCAGCAGAGGATATCAGCGGCTCCACATTAGAGGCAGGCCAGAAGATTAGCCTCGATCAGCATTTCCAAAACACGATTAGCCCCCCGGCACAAAGACCGGGCTCTTTCACAGGTTCCTATACCACAAGGGCTGGGATTACAGCAACGTGTTGAATAATCAGCAGTGCCCCCACATGCTCCTCTCAAGTCTGCACCAGTCAGGGGTGCACAGCAAAACCTTTGCCCCCTCTCTGGCCTGCTCACAACACTTATCAATTAGACCTTTGTGTGGGGCCAATTCAAGTGAAGAGTGGCTACGCTAACATTAGGCTACCTTTTTCCACCCAGATTGAAACACCTTCAAGAATGTTCACTTTATCTACCTCTTTGAAACATGCAGTGGCTAGTAGCATAAACACAACGTTAGTATGCAGTATTTGTGTGACTTGATGACAGCAACTTCATATCGATCCAATACCATGTGAAGTCAAGACCAGTCAGTAAAACAGTTTGGTGTAGGTGAGTGAGTGGTCATTAAGTCTAGTGGTTACCCCGAGAATCTCTGGGGACACAGCTTCTTGGCTAATTGATTGTCCCCCCAACCTCCTCTAGAATGCCAATAAAGACCCTGGCATATGTTCAGTCCAGCTCCAGCCACATGCGTCATGAATGCCGGATTCTTACTAAGCTTAAGCTCCCATGATCCACTACATCCTTCTCGTCCGAAAAAAAAAAAAGGAGCGAGAAAAAACAAAAATGTGTGGAGTATTTCAGAATTCCATAGTAGTGGAGAGGTTGCAGATGTCATCCATGTCCTGATGGGATTCTCCTCATGGAAGGTGTCTGGGATTTGTCCAATAGTCCAAACACAACTTTCGCACTACAAGAGCATTATTTCCCACGACCAGTCTGTGACCTCTGAGATGCATCCTGGATTGGACAGGAGAACATTTAATAAAAGAAATGCAAGCCTTCATAAGTCAGGTATCAGCTCCTATTGCATTCATAGTGTCCATGTTCGGTGATGGAGGGAGGGTTTTGCCCAAGGCACTATAACCCTGATCTTAGATCCATGAATATAGACCTCGCCCACAAGCTAATGTTTATAAATTGTTCATCTGTCGTCACCGTGCCTTAGATACAAGTCCTGTTTACCCTTGAAAAGGCAGCAACTTTTACATTTCCTGCTGCTATGCCAACACTGTGGCCCGATTATCCTGTGTGACTATGCAGCTCCATGCATTGGTGATAATGTGAACTGAGTCAACATGTCCTACAGACAGAGCCCGGGCCCTGCACAACCTCACCCCATCATCCCAGACACGCCATTATAACAAGGCTTTCCTGAGGAAGGGTCTGATTCAAAGGCCCTGGGTAGATACAGTACCCTGACGCCCAGCTGTCCCACTCACATTACGGACCAGACAGTTATTATAACTGTGTGCCTTTAGAAGTTCTGGAAAACTCAACATCAATACAATACACAGTATAATGGCAGTATACAGTATAGTATAATTCACCAATAATGTCAAACCTGGATATTTTATAACGTTGCTCTGTCTTGTGCTCTGTCAGCCATTCCTTGTCCAATATCATCCCTTAGAACGGCAAGTGTGCCAAGCGCTATACTTTGCTAGTTGATTTAGTTCTTTCAGCACAAATCAAGCTTAGTTGGGCTGTTTTAAGTGGTATCTTGACCTTAACAATCCCTCAATAGCATCAGATTGGTAGATTTAAGAGTTGAATGGAGGTGGGGAGATGTCTTAGAAATTAAAATGGCCGACCAGGAGTAGGCTGAGTGAGGGGCGAGCGTCATCTGCCTACCTAGAATGAAATTCAGCAGTGATTAAATAATAATAATAAACATATTAATAATAATAATAATAATAATAATAATAAACATATTATTAATAATAATAATAATAACAATAATAATAATAATAATTTGAATAATTATAATTATAATAATAAAATACTTAATAGTAATAATAGTAATATTAATATGGAATAGTATATTCTACACAGCCATATAAATAGGAGCATAAAGACAGTGGTGAACACCTCTTTAGTAAAAGCCGTAGTACTACCCAATGTGTTTCGATGTGCGGGGCGAGGTTGCGGAAGGCCACGGAGGGATATTGTTTTGATTTGAGCTCGAATTTAGCAAGTGTTCCCAAGAATGACTCACCCTGCCTTTAAGGTGGCCATTCCAACTGAAATGTGATTAAGACGGAATCATGATAGATGTGTAACGCTGTCCTCTGCTAGTGTAATGCAAGTTCCACTACTGCAATCATAAACCTCACCGCAAAATGACTACACCTTGCTGCACTATCACTATAGCTACCACACTGGCTAGATAGCAGCTGTTCACCTCTGTTGTAGTGAAGCAATGTCTGCTCCTGAGCAAACAAGGGGAAAACAAACAAACCCGGGCCATGTGCATCGTGTGGCGTGCAGCGCACCCTGCGCTGCTCCGCTAGCTGCCTTAGCAGTTAGCCTTCACCACGCACGCAAATTAGAAGCCCTTGCCATCCGGCAGACAGCTGGCAGCCTTCCCCCGGGAATGCCAATTAAGTTTGTAAAACATTTAAACAACAAAACTGTACAAGAGAAACCAGCCCGCACGGGCAATCGTCCCCACATCTCCCAACAGTCCTCACCATGATCTCCTCTGCACCCCCCCCATCTGTATCAGCCTCCAATAAATGCCAGTGCGACGTGCAGATACCCAAGAGAGCAGCAAATATGCTCAGAGAAATACATTAATACTAAATCAAAGCCATTGATTCTGTCATGCTAAATTATTGAAATGGCAATTCAAGAGATTATGTTTTATTCATATTAGGAAGTTTACAAATGACAATTTCAGCGTGAAATATTATTCAAGATTTGGGAACCGTTCCAGTGAAATACAATTGTTAACAAAACAAAAGTTGAAACACATAAATGACCATGAGTAAAATAAACCACAGCTTCCAACTCTTTGACACTGCCCGATCAAGTTGCGCCACGATACATGACCAAGTGGTAACTGGAGTTTATGGTCTTAGGAGACCAAAATCTGGGTGGGGATTAGAATAATACCTAAGTAGCTTTCTGAAAATGGAACCCTTGAGTAGGAAAAGAAAATGGTGGCCTCGGGATACAGCATGACCCACGCTCTCCTGCTGAACGCTAGCACTCAGATGTTGTAGTGATCCGGCAGCCCACTCAAGACTTGGCTCAGTGTGTCAGAGGTGTGACAGACTGACAGAGTAGTTAACTAATTGAGACAGGACGCAGGCAAAGATTCCCTCTAGACCTCTAGCCACCCCGCCTTCACACACACACACACTATCCCTGCTCAGGGCAGCTCAATCAATGTTAATTAGTCAAGCGACGATTAACGTGGCAGCTCATTTAAGTAATTTAATGTAATGTTTTCTTTGAAAGATAATTTATAATGTCAATACCACTCTGTTTGAATTCCATAAGACAACATGGTTATAGAGAGAGGGAAGATGTTCTTGACATGAAATGTACACACATTTCTCTGTTAAACCATATCATTAATTAAGGATGTAACACAAGACTAATTGAATGCAATCACAACATAGTAACTAATAGGTACTCAATAGATTATACAAAAAATGGTTATTGATCAATTGTCTCTCATCTAAGTCCATCCACATCTCTACTCAAGTTAACTCAGTATGTATTTTTACTACCGTTACTTCAGCAGTACTACAGTAGAAGTAACATTTTAATCAAAATTGTACATACAGTAAATCTGGAATTAGACACTAATAATTTATTTCTGATAACTTCAGGAACACACACACACACACACACATTATACTAAAGAATATGGAGGTGGTAAAATCTACAGTTACGGTCCACAAGCGATTATTTTTTGCTAAAGTAAGCAAGGGGCTATATTGTAGAGAGGTATAAGGAAGCTACAAAGTCAAGCATTTAACAAAAGTTCAGTATCTCTAAGTTTTTTCCCCTTGGACAAATGTTGTGACGGTTAAATGTACAGTACCTAAAGGAAGGGAGTGTTCTTCGTCTTCCCAATAAATAAAAACAGCTCCTTTTTCAACTGAACACAATGCATATCAGACAACTCAGCAGTCTCTGGAAAGCTTTGTTTTCTAACCTTAATACCTCTCTCTCCTTCATGGTCTGATCTCATGCACACAAAAGAGTTGGATGGCATTTCAATTCATCCTCAGCAGCCGTAATACAACAGAGGCCTATCTCCTGCTGACAGGCCCTTACTGTCTGCGTCTTCTTACAAATACACCTCTAGTGCAGTAAAAATACCCTCTCTCTCTCTCTCTCTCTATCTCTCTCTCTCTCTCACTGAATGGGAGTTTGGTTGGCTCTAGTACAATATGAGGAGATGTTGGGTAGACATTGCCACAGTCACTAGAGGCAGCGTAACACAGCCACAGCAGGTAGTGTACAGTATAACTGCCCAATGTTAGCCCAATGTCCTCTTGCGTTGCAATAGAAGAGGACCATCAGTAGATTAAACTGTTGTCAGTGTCACTGTATGTCTCCGTGCCTCATTACCGCTCTCTCTCACAAGGCGGTATCTGATGACCTCTGTCCCAGTGATATGGCACAGGGAGAGATAGAGACAGATTTGTAATTGTCAAAACAAACCCGCTCCATAAATGATTAGTTTGCCTCCATGTTAACTGTCAGATAGTCTATTATGGAGGAAGGCAGAGGGGAGGGGGGTTAGGAGGTCCAGTTTCACCACTGGAGAGGACGTTTAAATAAATAAATGACTCCAAAACTGGTCATTTGTATATTATAGAAATTCATAGATAATTACTGCTGTTCATTTTGTGAACGGTCTTTTCCTTATGGGCTTTAGCAATCTAATCTTAGCCTATTGTAAGCATGCCCAGGGTGCGTAATCACCCTTAACCTTGCATGACAGTGCCCTCAACTCCTCTGTTACACTGCCCTCTGACAATTTAAACATCATTTTAACATAATAACAGCACTTTTATCAGCCCAGTGACTGCACCTTCTACCAGAATCACCACAACTAATGGGATCTAATCTCTGCAATAAGGGACATTAATATATATGCAAATCAGCTGAGGGTACAGCTATACTCAGCGTCTTTCTGGAGAAACGCGCAGGCGGGTGTGTGCAGCTAATGTGTTATTTGTGTAACAAATTAACTTTACTTAATTGTAAATGTGAACAAACCTGCCCCATGTACATTTAGTGTATAACAGCACGTGTGCTTTTTAGCAGTCATTTTCTTTCCTTTGTAAAAACAACAGGTACCCATCCCCCGCTAAAGGTCCAGTCATAGGGAGACTTTAGGCCATTGGGGGTTGAGGGTTGTAGGTCGGCTGTTCAAAGCCACTCTGTGCATTGTTGGCTTGCAGGGGATTAGGTCTCTCCAGGCTGCAGAATTTGCCTTCTAATTAAAAGGGATAAGAAGTAGAGAAATAGCGAGGGCCACTACTACTGTAGAGCAATGGGGGAAGAGAGGAGAAACTCTCAAAAGAAGGATAGAAGTTTCTAGTGTCACCGAGGGTGTTTGATCACAAGACTATAGGCAAGAGTTACCAACTTCTTGTACTGACTCTGCCTCTGCCCCCCCCCATCCCCCCTCCTTTAGTGCGTTGCCATCTCATTAACTTGCCTCACACTGGCAGCACACACGTTGAACTTCAATACAAAGATAAAGTGGTGGTGGTATTTCTGCTTTTCATTTAGAGAGCCATTGGCTTTGTGGCGCTGTAATAAACTTGTATTCAGGTCAGCTGACAGGTGCTCCATTCCTTTGCTTTGGGGATCAGTTAATATTGACCTGTGTTGAAGTTATAGAACGCTCACATGAAAATAACTTCTGCTACGACGTTAGCTTTCTATTATCGTGAATGTTTATTCATGTCGCAATTCAGATTTAGGTAGGGTTTTATAGATGTGTGTACATTAGTGACATTATTTTGCCATGCATAAAACTGCAAATACTATTCAATATATGCACAATATGTATACAATGATTGTCATAAAATGAAACCGCTATGGTCATTCAGGAGTGTTGATGGAAGTAATTCACACAAGCCACCTAACTGTAAATGACTTAAAGCAGTGTGCTGGTGTTACTTCGTCACCCAGCATGTGCTTCTCTTCAGCTCTGACTGCTGTCCATCTCTCCCTGTTCCCAGCATGCCACTGTTTTATTTCCCTGTCCGCCAGCGGGGGTCCAGCTCTTCTTAAGCACCTGACAAACGAAGCCCGACTCTTAAGCGCGCACGCAAACCCGACCCTTTACCCATGAGCCCTAGGAGGTTAACGACATGTCAGCTAAGAACAAGAACCTCTTTTCCACCCCCTCATCTAATGCCCCAAACCCTTTAGCTGTGTTTGTGTTGTTTGCTTGGCTGTTCTGTACCACAAACATACCTTAAACCTCCAGCCACAGAAAAAGAAAACTAGCAACGGGATCTCATTTGTTGGTTGGTGTCTGGTTGCTAAACCAGACCTCCACCTTCCCCTCCCAGTTACTCTCCTCCCAGCCCCGCCGCGCTCTCACCTTTTACTTGGGGGCAATCCGATCCTATTTGGAGTGTGTGACGGGATCCATTCTCCCCCACCTCACTGATCAAGAGCCCCCCTGTTAAGCAGGCTGAGGGATGAGCAGGTACAGATTTGGGGGGAGGCCAGGAGTGTGTGTGTGTGTTTGTGTGTGTGTGTGTGTAGTGAAAGAATCTGCGGTGAGCCAAGGAGAAGATTAAACGGTGGGCCATCCCGCCCCAACCCATCCACCCCCTCCCCAACACTCCCTTCTTCTCTCCATGGTGTCCTGGGGGTGGGGATGGGGATGGTTGTGTACCAAAGGGAATAGGGGGGGGGGGGGGGGGGGGGGGGGCAGTGACCCAGCATAGTAGCTGAGCCATCTTGTCGTCATAGCAGGACAAGCACATTCAAGCGTATCTTTGGTACCCTCCCATCCTATTCCAGCGTCCATTGCCCTCCACTGAAACCCATCAAACACCCCCTTCCCATCTCCGCTGGTGTCTTTTCTTCTTCCATATGGCAGGGATGGGTCCCGGGACTCGCTGCCGCTGTCTTTCCAGGCGTCCACATTCATGTGCGTCTGGGGCGGGCGTCGGCAGGCATGCGCGGGGCGGTGTGAGGGCACTGACACACGTTGATCTCTTTCTACAGCACTGTACTGCTATTCCAGCCTGAGCCACGCAGAGTCACTTCAACACCCTCGTGCTACAGAGGGTGCAATGTCAATCAGTGTGGCTTAGAATGCCCTTCAGATCTCTGGCAGTGTGTTTGTGCTTTTGAGAAGGGATCAAATAGTCTACTTAATAACATGCAAAGACTCAACACCTGCAAATATAAACAATAGCTGGAATATATCATCATTGAAAACATAATGCTCTTCAATTTCAATTTCTGTAACTCTGCCTGCTGCTTTTATCATCAGTACTACTTCCTAAATGATATATATATTCATATATATATATATATATATATATATATATATATATATATATATATATATACTTTTGCTACTTTTCATTAATAATAATTTGATGTTTGGTGAATTGTTGTGGTTGTTTTGCCCCAAAATTATGTTGTTTGTGTTTATT